>CM035172.1:135888109-135942606 GCA_020205615.1 Panax quinquefolius | reverse complement strand
ATAAATTCAAATACAACTTACTAATATAAGCGCCGTAAGTATGCAATCGACATAAAGCGTGATTTGAATACAAATATTGTCTACTAGATATTATACAAACTCAAAGGTCCTCATTACAACTATTATCACACTATTTCACGGAATAGTGAGGACTACTAAAAGCTATCCTCTGGACCATTGCCGTTCCCCGACTCGTCCCGGCCCTATGTTCTCATTTCACGAAGAAGAGCGGTGAAAGAAAAGGTGAGCTCAACTAGCCCAAGATGAAATATTATGACTAAGATAATGCGAATAAATTATCATTAGCCTTCAACAGTGTTAAGCGATAAAATACAATAGACAACAAGTTTAAGCTGCGCGTGGAATAAGCGATCCATTAACAGTGAGTCAGTAGAATAAAGTCTCACTATCTTTTAGGTTTTAAAAGGTTTTCATCAATTTTATCGGCGAGACTCATTTAAAAAATAAACCACCACATCTAATCATCCACTACCCACGGTCGAGGATTTTCATCAAGTTATCAATGGTCATGACTATCTTAGAATCACCTTGGTCATAATCGTACCAAAAACTATCCATCTTTGCATTACAGACCACTAAGGACTTTTGTCACATCATTTATATCAAGTCGTGATTATCTACCGAATGATCCCGAGTCATAATCATACTAAGTTCATCTATATACACGTAAGCCGAAGATAACATAATATAACATGGGGATGATGTGATGACATAGTAATTCAATAAAACAAGTTCAAGAATTATTTAATCCATGAATTATTAACGTCCAAATTGTCGACGTGATCTTTGTTTCGTAGAGAAGTAAAATTCAAGAATGATCGGAAGAATATTTCCGTGAAAAGATCTTTGGATGAAGCGCAAATATCGAGGATATTCTACTAATTTCATGGAGTATAGAAGTCAAAGTTTTAACTTATTTGGGTATAATAAAGAATGGAATAACAAAAGAAATCACCATGCATGCGGTGCCCGCATGTATTGCAGGTTATTCAATGAGAATAATAATAACGGAACCAGTCGGTGAAATTCACGCGCAAACGGGATGTTCCAACGAGAATAATAAAGATGGAAACGGATCCGGTGTAAAACACGAGATAGGATATTCAGCGAGAATGATAAAGAGCGGAACCGTGTCCGGTGTAAAACACGAAGCAGGATGTTCCAACAGAATAATAAAAAGCGGAACCCGGTCGGTGTAAAACACCATGAGCAGGATGTTCAATGAGAATAGTAGAAGAATGTCACCAAGTATAGGGTAAGCGTATCTGAGTTATTCCAAGCGAATAATAAGCGATGGAATAACATAAGGATTTCACCAGTATAGGGTATCTGGCGTATCTGAGTTATGTATAGGGTATGCCACTCTTACGAGGTTATTCCAGCCAGAATAATAATGAATGGAATAATGAAGTTCTCTTCGAAGAAAGAATAACACCCCACTTACGAATTACAACAAATAATACCCTCTACCAGTAAAAGAGGCTGAATATAGAAGTAGTGAAGTAGCGAGAATCACTCTTCTTGCTCTATAACTTTCTCTCTATAGCTTCTCTCTATAATTTCTCTCTACAGAGTTTGATGAATTAAATAAGAAAATAATGAAGGAATGAGCTTCATTTATAGAAAAATGGAATGCATAGTAACTAATCCATGAACGGTCCAGATTGATTTACTTTAATCGACGGTCCATATTTAAAGAAAAAATCTTTTAAATAAAATATAATATATTCTATTTATATAAAAACATTTTACTATGCAAAACACTATGCAATCTTATGCAAAAACACTACGCAAAAAATACTATGCAACACTATGCATAATAAAATATAATATATTCTATTATAGAATAAACTTTAATAAAGTATTCTATTTTATATAAAAGATGTTTACATTTTATTACGTTAATAATACTGAATAAAACAAAACGTCATTATCATTATAATAATTCATATTATTAATTGATGATAATGGAATCAAAGCGGTGGTGACTTCTCACATAGGCATCGATAATCAATGGTGTCTTCTTACTACGACCACACGTATTCTTCGTACTTTACTACTACTGAGTAGTTCAGCAAAGTATCAGCGGTAAAACTTCCGTAGTTATTTTAATAAAATATTTTTGTCGTTTTCTCAATCCGACAATAATTACGTTATGGGGTCCACTGATGATTGGTAGTTATACGAATATTCCCTATTAAACCGAATATTCCTGACCAATCGAATATAATATAACCAACTTGCATACTTTGCAAAATTTTGTAAATCTACCCACATGTTATAATATTATCTCAAATTCACACCATAATATTAAAAAATTATTTACCAAATTTAAATCTTTATTAATAAAACTGGGTCTCACATGACCGATGATGAATATCTTTGGCCTTTAGCAAAAGATGAGCAGTGTTGAGATGAACATGACCGATTGATGAATATCTTTCATTGTAAGGTGCAAAGATGAATATTTGATTTGAGATGAATATTGATTGATGTTACGAGGATAAAATATTGATGATGAATTTATTAAATTCATAGATTATAGTAGATTTCATTCTACGTAACTCTTACTATGAATTATTATTTCCCATGCGAATATTGATCTGAAACTTGTTGTCATTGTATTCTATCGATTTTTTCCTGTTGGAGACTAACGATAATTTGTTGTATATTATCTTAGTCATAACATTCTTCTTTGGGCTAGTTGAGCTCACCTTTTCCTTGTTGTTCCATTTTTTCTTCTCGAGGAGGCGAGAATGTAGCAAAGTCTTAGTCAAGGTATGGAATGAAGGTTCAGAGAGAGTTGTTTAGTAGTCCTCACCATTATTGTAAAATAATGTATCAATAAATGTGATGAGGATTTATTTGAGTATAAATATTATGCAGAAGATAATATTTGTATTTAAACTCTGATTTTATTGTTGTGATAATAAAGTTGTAGTTGTTTTTACATACTTTCATGTATTTGGCGACTCGATTGAATGGGTTGGATGGAATGGACCTATTTGGAATTAAGTCACATGTCGCTCTATTGTATTCTATTAGATTTTTCCTGTTGAAGACTAACGATAATTTGTTGTATATTATCTAGAGTAATATTCTTCTTTGGGCTAGTTGAGCTCACCCTTTTTCTTTTGTTCTATTTTTCTTCTCAGAGGCGAGAATATAGCGAGTATGAGTGGGGTATTGAATGAAGGTTCTAGAGAGTTGTTTAGTAGTCCTCACCATTTTTGTAAAATAATGTATCAATAAATATGATGAGGATTTATTTGAGTATAAATATTATGCAGAAGATAATATTTGTATTCAAACTCACGATTTCTTGTTGTAATAATAAAGTTGTAGTTGTTTACATACCGTGTATTGTGACTTCGGAATGGGTGATGTATACCTATTTTGGGGGCGTCGCGAGAAAGTATCTTTATACGCCCCAAAATTAGGTATCGTCACCCATCTTCGGTAATACTTACATGGTACATAAATTTAAATACAAACTTAATTATACATCCGTAAGTGTAACATACGACAATACATAAAGCGAGAGTTCTAATAGAAATATTGTCATTTAGGACAATATCCATACTCAAGGAGTCCTCGTTACATTTATTGTCACCTTTATTTAATGAGAATAGTGAGGACTACTAATCTTATCTTCGGGACCATCACTCTTTTTTCCCGACTCGGTCAAACTATATTCTCATTTTCAAGAAGCGGTGAAAGAAAGGGTGAGCTCAACTAGCCCCGGAAGAAATATTATAACTAAGATAATGCAGAATAAATTATCAATAGTCTTCAAACAATGTTAAAGCGATAAAATACAATGAAACCGCTTAATTCTTGACGTGGAATATCGCAATCCATTAAAAGAGTCAAGTAGAAAATAAAGTCTATTATCTTTTAGGTTTTAAAGGTTTTCATCATTTTTATCACTAAGACTCGGTTTAATGAATAAACCACAATATCTAATCATCCCCGTACCTGGCGATCAAGGATTTTCATCAAATTATCAATGGTCGTGACTATCTTAGAATCACCCTTAGTCATAATCATACCAAAAACTATCCATCACAGCATTACAGCCAATTTGAGGACTTTTATCATATCATTTATAACAAGCCGTGATTATCTTAAAGAATGATCCCCAGTCATAATCATACTAAGTTCATCTACGCACGTAAGCCAAAGATAACATAATATAACATGAGGATGATGACAATGATATAATAATTGATAAAACAAGTTCACGAATTAATTTATTCATGAATTATTAACGCCCAAATTGTCGACATGATCTTTATTTTGTAGAGTAAAATTCAAGAATGATCAATGAGAATATTTCCATGAAAAGATATTGGATGAAACGCGAAATATCGAGGATATTCTACTTATTTCATGGAGTATAAGTCAAAGTTTTAACCAATTGGGTATAATAAAGAATGAAATAACAAAAGAAATCACCATAAATGCGATAGACCTTACGAAGGTGGGTTATTCAACAGAATAATAAATAACGGAACGGTCCCGGCATAAAACGCATGCATGGATGTTCCAACAAGTAATAATAATAAAAGCGGAACCGAGTCCGGTGTAAAACACACATGCAGCGGGATGTTCCAGCAGAATAATAATAAAGAGCGGAATCAGTCCGGTATAAAACACAGATGCAGGATGTTCCAAGAATAATAGAAGAATGCCACCAAGTATAGGGGATTAAGCGTATACTGAGTTATTCAACAGAATAAATAAGAATGGAATAATATAAGAATTTCACCAAGTATAGGGTATTCGCATATACTGGTCATGTATAGGGTATGCCACTTTTACAAAAGTTATTCTAATGAGAATAATAAAGAATGGAATAATGAAGTTCTCTTCATGAAAAAAATAACACCCACTACGAGTACAACAAATAATATTCCTACCTTAGAAGAATGAATATTGGAAAAGTGAAGTAGCGAGAATACTTTTCTTCTTTCTCTATAGTTTTCTCTGCAGTTTTGATGAATTAAGTAAGAAATAATGAAGGAATGAGCTTTCTATTTATAGAAAAGCGAGGGTAGCTCTTGAGTCTTAATGAAGGGTCAAAATGACTCTTGGTAATATTGAAGAGACAACTACTTATTTGCGAAGGGGTAATTAACCCTTGGAACACCGAAGAAGGCGATTAACTCTTGGTAATATTGAAGGGACAACTACTATTTACGAAGGGGTAATTACTTATTGTGAAGGTAATTACTATCGAGCGAAGGTAAATACTATTGACGAAGGTAATTACTATTCACAAAGGTAATTACTATTGACGAAGGTAATACTATTAACAAAGGACTCTTAGATGATGACATATGCCCCCCATAAAATAATCAAACTTACCACAAACGTCTCATAACAGACTCTTTATATACATCGAGGATTGAATAAATATTACCACAAATCATTTTATTTTTAATCAACACATATTTAATCTTTCAACAATTATTAATCATTTATAACTTGTCGTCTCAATTAATAATTTAATACTATAACATATTATACAGATGATACTGTGACAATAATTGAATCAATAATATAAGAGATATGATGCAGCAATTACTGTAGCAATAATTGAGCATAGCTGAGTGACTTCTCACGTAAGCATCGATAATCAATATCGTGTGCTCTTATACAACTACTCATTATTCTTCGTACTTTTTACTATCGGGTAGTTCAATGTTTTAACAGTAAACCTCTCCGCCGTTATTTTTATAGAAAAATAATTTTGTCGGATTTTCTAACTACGACAATACTTCCATTAATAGGGTCCATTGATGATTGGTAGTCGTCATCTGAATATTCCCGACAAAAAGAATATTCCCCGACCAAACGAATATTTTATAACAACTTTGCTTACTTTGCAAAATTTATAAATATTACCCACAACTATAACATTATATCAAATTTATTCCATAATATTCAAAAATAATATTTATAAAAAAATTCATCTTTATTTATAAAAAGTTGAGGTCTTATATATGCTTATATTTTCGGTTAGTCGCAGTCAAACTTTCATTTTCTCTGGCTTCTTCTATTAAGAATTTTAATGGCATTGCCTTCACTTGTTTTTTGCAAGATCCGAAAAAAGCCAATTTAACAGAAACAAATCTGCCATCAAGAAACTGGAACGGCAGAACCAATTCTCAAGTCATGAAAGGATTCAACGACGATAACACCCCACATTAAAGAAGAATAAGAAACAGAGGATAGTGAAAGTAAAGAAGAATAAGAAAAAGAAAAAAAGTAATAACATTGGTTGTTGAGAAGAAAGAGAATTAGATGAGAGTAGAAATTGAAACCCATCAAACAGATTTTGGTGATCTCTCTCTACGTAAATCATGACTGAACCCTTGGTTTGGGACAAATGTATTATTTTTGTAAATAAATATAGGAAATATAATACTTTTATAATTATTTTATGAGTGCACTATTGTTGTAATTATTTTTAAAAATATAATAGAAAATGTAATTATTTCTAGTTTAGCGGTGGACTGACTATTGGTTAGTTGTCGAGTCCAATGGGCCCAAATCAGCACAGTCCATCACACATGGTTCCAATTAACCCGCTAACTGTTCCTTTTTCTCCCGCGAAAGAAAGAAAGAGAGAAAGAAAAGAGCCAAACAAAGATTTTCAAGCAAACATTTGGAGTCAAAATATCTGTTTTTGATCTCGGTTTTTCAAGTAAGCAAACGATGAATTCTTCCTCTAAAACCCTCCTATGAAATTTTATTTATTCTTTCCAATTTCAAGAACCTCAATTTCCACTCATATAAACCCTAAAACACTGAAATACTTGAGCTCTGGGTTACTGTTCGTCTGTTCCCAATCCCAATCCAATAATGGACCCGCCTCAATCATCCCCGTCTTCAATCTCAATGAGTTCCTCAATCTCACCGTCCGGCGACAACGACGACTTCGACACCGCATGGTACGGCAACATACAGTATTTGATTAATATATCGGCCATCGGCACGATGACTTGTGTGCTCATTTTTATCCTCCTTAAGCTTCGAAGCGATCACCGCCGATTGCCGGGACGGACCGCCATTGTCTCCAAGCTCCTGGCTGTCTGGCACGCCACCGCCCGCCAAATTGCCCTCCACTGTGGGGCTGACGCCGCTCAATTCCTCCTTATCGAGGGAGGCAGCTGCGGACTACTCCTCTCCCTTGCCTTCCTCGCCCTCGCAGTCCTACTACCCCTCAACCTCTACGGTGGCACAGCCGCCATGGCCGATCAGTTCTCCAAAACCACCATCAATCACATCACCAAAGGTTCGCCTTTATTGTGGGTTCACTTTTTATTTGCCGTGGTTGTTGTTGTTTTGGTACATTTTGCTATTAATTTGATTGAAAGAAGACTGAGAGTTACTAGGTTTAGAGATGGTTATGGAAATCCCAGTGATCCTAATGTTAATAATTCCACAGCCATCTTCACTATAATGGTACAGGGCGTACCCACGAATCTAGGGTTTGATAAGACTCCTTTAGTTGAGTATTTCATACATAAGTATCCGGGGAAGGTTTACAGCGTTATTGTTCCTATGGATTTATGTGCATTGGATGATTTAGTAAATGAATTGGTCAAAGTTAGGGATGATATTTCTAAACTGGTTACGAGAATGGAATCCCGGGATTTAGTTGATGAGTATGATGATAGTGAGAGTGGGATGCGTGCTTTGTTGAGGAGAGTGAAAGATTTGTGGAGGCAGATTTTCGATGTGCTAGGTTTGTCGAATGAAGAAAAATTAAGGAAATTGCAAGAGTATAGAGCTGATTTGGAAATGGAAATGGCTGCTTATAAAGAAGGGCGAGCAAAAGGCGCCGGAGTTGCATTCGTGGTGTTTAAGGATGTATACACAGCTAATAAGGCGGTTCAGGATTTCCGTAATGAGAAGAAGAGGCGGGTTGGGAAGTTCTTTTCTGTCGTGGAGTTGGAATTACAGAGGAACCATTGGAAAGTTGAGCGCGCCCCTTTGGCAACTGACCTTTATTGGAATCATTTGGGTTCTTCAAAACTTTCCTTAAAACTGCGAAGAGTGTTTGTGAACACGTGCTTACTGTTGTTACTTCTATTCTTCAGTTCTCCTCTTGCTGTGATCAGTGCCATTAAGAGTGCTGGGCGTATTATAAACGCAGAAGCAATGGATAATGCACAAATGTGGTTGGCTTGGGTGCAAAGCTCTAGCTGGCTTGCAACCTTATTCTTTCAATTCTTGCCAAATGTACTTATTTTTTTGAGCATGTATATAGTGATTCCCTCAGCTCTGTCTTACCTCTCCAAGTTTGAGAGGCATCTCACTGTGTCTGGGGAGCAAAGAGCTGCACTTTTGAAGATGGTTTGCTTCTTTCTGGTAAACCTTATCCTCCTCAGGGCTCTGGTGGAATCATCATTAGAAAGTGCAATTTTGAGTATGGGGAGGTGTTACTTGGATGGGGAAGATTGTAAAAGGATTGAGCAGTACATGAGTGCTTCGTTCCTGTCAAGATCATGCCTTTCATCTATCGCATTTCTAATCACTAGCACGTTTTTGGGGATATCTTTTGATCTACTGGCTCCAATTCCTTGGATTAAGAAAAAGCTCCAAAAGTTCCGGAAAAATGACATGCTCCAGCTGGTACCAGAAAACACTGAGAACTATGCCTCGGAAAGTCAGGATGCTGATAGCCTTCAGAGGCCACTGATGCATGAAGGAACATTTGATGCAGTGTTGGGCAACAATGGATCACCTCATGTTGCTGGACTAGGTGGAATTGATTTACCTGGACAGGATCTTTCTGAATATCCAATCAGCAGAACGTCTCCCGTGCCAAAGCAGACATTTGATTTTGCACAATATTATGCCTTCAATCTTACGATATTTGCCCTGACCTTGATATATTCATCATTTGCTCCGCTTGTGGTTCCTGTTGGTGCTATATACTTTGGGTATAGGTACGTGGTCGACAAGTACAACTTTTTATTCGTATACAGAGTGCGAGGTTTTCCTGCTGGCAATGATGGGAGGTTGATGGATACTGTATTAAGTACCATGAGGTTTTGTGTCGACTTGTTCCTCCTTTCGATGCTCTTGTTCTTTTCAGTCAAAGGAGACTCCACAAAGCTGCAAGCTATATTTGCTCTTGGACTGTTGGTAATGTATACACTTTTACCTTCTGATAATGATGGTTTACAGCCTGCCCTATTGCAAGGCATGCAAACTCTTGAAAATGTTATAGAAGGACCCATAGACTATGAGGTTTTCTCACAACCCAAATTTGAATGGGATACATATCATTTATGAGTGGAAATAAAAAATAAAAAAAAAAGGTACATATTGTATTACTTTAAACTGAATTCTTTTGTGGTTCATTTATGTATGCATATTTCTTCTCTGTTGATATTATCAAATTCATGTGCAAGTAAAGATAATTAAGTAGCATAAAAGATGAGCATAATAGGCTAAAATAAATAAATTCAAGGAGTGTGGACCAAATAATGAATCATAGGAAACATGAGAAATAGAGAAAATTAGGAAGCTAAGCTCAACTAGTCATAGTTATTCTCAGCCATATCCATATGCTCTGTGCCCTTCACTCCAACACATAATGTTTTAATTTTATACTGTACTTTCATCTCTCTCTGTGTGTATACAAATGTAGGAGTAATGAATGTTGAGATTAACTGATGATGTTTGGTTTTACCATTTTTGAGGTTAAAAATAAGTAGGAAGATGAGTCACAAGTTCCTTTCTTGTGGTATTGATTTACTTGTTCATTCGGAGAGGAAATAGGAAAAAAAGAGAGGCAGCAGTAGAAAGCAATACATACGGGTCTGGAGTCAGCCAACATGTTTTCCCCAAGCCTCGTCTCCTTCATCCCTCAGATGCAGCAAGCAAACACAGGTCCATTTATTTTGTCATTGTTAGTAGGTAGTAGACTAGTAGTAGTTGTAGTTTATTTATCAAGTCACGTTCGTGAATCTACTATACCTTTTTTTGGACATGACAATTGAACAGTACAATCCATTTCTTCTTCCGGCAGGTTTAATTATTTACTTGTTATTTTTTTGTTGTTGGTTGGAAAAGGGTAGAATAAGTAATTTTCAGACTAAACGTCTAAATATGATCGAATGGGCCATGAAATAAAGAAAGAAGAAAGTCAAAAAGAGCAAATCAAGACGACAAAAGTCTAGATCCTTTGACTTTGAACTATTCAGAATTAATAGTAATTCTGAAATAGCCTGCTTACCACTACTATGACTATCTGAGTTGAGTTGAATGTTGAAAAATACAGGACGGTGCTAACACACATACTCACATACATCATCATAAATAATATATATATATATATATTAACCAATTTTAATTAAGTAGCCTGGTCAACCAACAGCATCACAAATTTTATTATAATAATAATAATAATAATAATAATAATAATAATTTTATTATTATTATACACAGTGTATTTAAGATCAAATTTCACGGAAAAAGAAGTAGGACTTTTACTCTCTTCCGTTACAAAATTAAATAGTATGTTTTAAAATTTAAAATATATTTCACTTTTGAATTATAAATGTTTATTATTATTTCTGGCACTACGCTATTATTATTAAATTCCTAAAAATCATATTTTAGAACGTGAATTATCTTGAAAATATATGTCTACAAGTCATTTGGAGTGGCTTATTAATACATGCATTTAGTAAGAATTATATATATATAAAAAACACTTACTTAATTATAACTACTAACAATCTATTTCATTTCATTTTAATAGGATTCATGCCTGCTTTTGCATCTGCGGTAACCAACCAATAATCGACACGAACGTCATCAGTATCTACCAAATAACAACCCCCCTTAACTTTTAATGAGGCATGCAGTCGGTAAGTAGGTTTATTTGTCCCCCGTAAAAGAAAACACACTTTACTTGGTACTACTACATGAATCATGATCATGTCATGCATTATAGAGTTCGAGGCATGGGACCCGGTTAGTAGTATATATATATATTATATATATTTAATAAAATATAAATAATTTTAAATTTTTCATTAATTTAATAAATCATCTGGATCGTTCAAAGTTTAAAATAAATCTCTCATCGTATAATATAAATCAGCGGTTATATATATATATATATATATGAAACTTGAATATGTGACTTGCCATAGCTGAAGTAGATTATAAATACACTAATTTATTAATAAAATTACAGATATTTTACTATTTTATTATATTATTTTTTAATTTTTTTTGCTAAATATATAAAATTATTTTTAACTTGACCTATAATCAGACTTGACAATTCGATTCTGTACATACTGCATAGCAAAGTAAACAAACAAAAGACTTATTCCTTTATGTTAACATCTTTATCATAACTTCTTAAAACGAAAAGAAAGACATTATTATATTATATTGCCAAATTCTTCTGGATTTTGAGAGTGAAAACTGAAAATCTCATGAAAATAATACATACTGTTATTATTATTTTGTTTTTTATTATATCAATTGGGAATATATAAATAAGTATTAATAAATAATAAATAATTTCAGTTAAGGATATTGGAATATATTGGTTATATATAATTCTTATTCAATATTTTATTTTATTGATTGATAATTGCTGCGATTGATATTTTATATTATTGTTGTCAATAATTGTCATCGCACAATATTTCCATTATCGGATCAATAATTCATATTATTTGAATAATATTATTAGATAACATTATTGGCAATGTCTAGAAAGTTACATACAGGAGAGGTTTGGTCACCCTAATCGCGGCCAGTAGTGAGAAATCTTTCTGAAGCCCCTCTTTCCGAGGAACATTTGTCAATTGTCATAAATGTGATTCGTAATATTATTTGTGAATAATTAATTATTGATTCATATGATAAGCGAAATATTTATTTTATATGAATATAAATGATGGATTTATTTATGTGGTTATTAATGAAGGAATTAATGTTGAGGTGTTTTATCAAAGATTTTATCGGATTGGAGGTGTTACAATCGAATCGTGGGTTTTGAGATATATTGCGGGGTTATAATTTTAATCAATTCATTGGATTGTGGTAATTTTGGGTATGTTATACATACATAAGTTGAGTATATGTCCACAAATTTCAAGCGAATAAAAAAATAACGAATGATTTGTTGTGAATTTTAAGAGGTGTTCGGATTCGGGTGAAAATTCTAGAATTAGTGGGCCCACTTGTGGTTGGTGAAAAATGTATTTGAATTTTATTTCAAATGTGGTGGGTGGCAATAGTAGCGGAGTAAAAAAGTTGTCGCAGTGGAAGTCGAGTCTGCTTGGTGCCTTATCATCATTTTCTATAAATAGAAATTTAAGTTAGAATTGAAAATCACACTGGAAACAAAGTTTTTCTCTTCTCTCTATATTATTGAAAGCGTATTTTGTGAGTATTTAGATACTTTGAGAGTTCTTTATTCATAGATAAGTTTCATTCAAGATCACTTAGGCCTTCCTTCCTTAAAATCGATTCTTCGAAGGATATTATTTTTTTAATGATATTATTTCTTCATATCGTTTATCATTATGTCAAATATCGATCTGAAGTTTTTATCAAATTTGGAACTTTTTCGCCTAGGAGTTCTTATTCATGAGTTATTATTCACGAAAGTCTTTTATTCACGAAGTTTCTATTCACGAGTTCTTATTCATGGAAGTTACTATTCACGAGTTCTATTCACGAGTACTATTAACGGTCTATTAAGTGAAAATGTTTTTTGTGAAATTTCTATCTTTTGGTGTTTGAGTTACTATTCACGATATGGCTAATTTATTCACGATATCTATATTCACGATATCTGGACTATTCATCGAAAAATAAAATTTCTTCTTTTCGTCCAAAAAACATCTATATATACTCGGATACTAGCTTTGATTGTATCCATGTTTTGATCATTCTTGAATTTCTTTACACCACTATGATTATTTTTGAGGTATTTTGACGTGGATATAACCAAGTATGAATCCTTAATCCTTAATCCTTGTCATATTTCGTTTTGTTTTGGATTCGTTCTTTAAAAATATTTTTCATCATCCTCGGCCTTAAATGATGATATTATTGAATATCTTTGGCTGTAGTGCAAAGATGAATGATTTCTGAAGAATATCTTTGGCCCGTAGTGCAAAGATGAATGATGAAGAATATCTTTGGGCTCAGTAGGTAAATGACGAGCAGCGGTGTTTAAATGAATACTTAACCGATGATGAATATCTTTGGCCTTTAGTTGAAGAAGATATTCATACGACCAGATTGATATATAGTAAGAAAGTAGATTATAGTTGATTCGAGATGAATATCGATCAATTGATTTGAGATATGTATATTGATGATGATAAATCTGTGATTATGGACCCTTTTCCTCGATGTTCCATTTTTTCTCGGAGAAGCGAGAATGTAAAGTCTTAGTCGGGAATTATGGAATGAAGGTTCTAGAGAGAGTTGTTTAGTAGTCCTCACCATTTTGTAAAATAATGTATCAATAAATGTGATGAGGATTTATTTGAGTATAGATATTGTCAGAAGATAATATTTGTATTTAAACTCATAAGATATATTATCGATTAGTATTTAACGACATTTGTATTATGAAGTTGTAGTTTCTCTTGTCATGTATATTTAGCGTATTCGGAATGGGTGTTATGTGTATCTATATTTTGAAAACTGAAAATCTCATGAAAAATAATACATACTGTATTATTATTATTTTTATTATCAATTATATAAATAAGTATTAATAATAATAATTTTATATATATATATACGGTAAGATCAAGAGCATTCTCCTTAAATAGCATTCCTCTTCAAATAACATTCTTTTATTAAAACTACGTCGTTTATATATATATATATATATATATAATATATATATATATATTCTTAATATCAATATTAGTGGGGTAGACTGGTGGACCCTTCCCTCTTCTCTTTTCCTCTCACACCTTTGACCAATGACCACGCCAAAATGCATTGTTTCGTCTCCACACAGCAACGACTTTTTTTGCACCATTGGAGTAACTACCTCCTGTTTCTCCCTTTGTCTAGTGTTCCAGGTGTGAACCTGTCAAATATACTCCTCCCTAGTCATACCTCTTAATTCTTTCTCTCCCCCAAACCCTCAAATTCTTTTATATTTTTTATATACTCTCTCTTTATATATATATATATATATATAATACGAATTCATTCTTCATACCCAACTAGAAACAAAATTAACAGTTTCAGAGACTACTTTTTGATTCTCTCTCACAAACCCAGATGGCGTTTTACACTAATTATAACTATATTTACTTGCTGATGGTTGTATTCACAGTTGTGGTTTGGGGTTCGCAGAGCAGTGATGCGTTTGGCACTTTTGGGTTTGATGTACATCACAGATACTCCGATCCTGTTAAAGGAATTCTGGACCTTGATGGGTTGCCGGAAAAGAGTAGTTACGATTATTACGCCGCCATGGCTCACCGTGATCGCCTCACTCGCGGCCGCCGGCTGGCTGACACCGTTTACTCCACGCCTCTCATTTTTTTCGACAGCAACGAGACTTACCGTTTGAGCTCTTTGGGATTGTATGTCTCCTTTAATTTGATGTCTTTACTGATTATAGTTTTGCTGTTGTTTTTTCACTGGGTAATTTTTGTGGGTTTTTTGGAGTCTCTTTTTGCTTAATGGGAAAACGTTAAGTGAGAAGGAAAAGGATAATCATTGGTTCATTATTTAAATTCCCAGCTTGGAGCTAGTTAAATTGGATTGTTAAAGCTAGCTGTTGAAATTTACGGGGAAAGATTGCTGTTATTGGAAAAACACAACTAAAACCAAGTGAAGTTTTTGAAGAATTTGAGAGTGGGGTAAAGGGTGAAGAACAACTAGCTAGGCTCTAGATATTGGTTATTGGATATCATTTGTGCGAACTTGTAGCTAAGAAACAGAATACATAATTTTTTTGGCAATCCAGCTTCTGAAATTAGCAGTACTGCGCTATGTAAAACCACAATTAGAATCTATACCTCTATAAATATTTTGCTTTATGGAGGTTGAAAAGCTAATTAAGGCTCCGCATCTTACTTGTGCATTAGGCCTAGTGAGTATGTAAGCCACAGTTTTGAGCAGTTTCTAGTATCTCAAGTGTTTGGAAAATGCTATTTAAAGGGTAAACAAAGAGATTGGCAGCACTAAAGGTTAACTTTGGAGAATTTAAAGTTCATTTTAACAATTACTCCATCATAACTTATGTTCTATATTTTTGTGGGAATTTTCAGCTTGCATTATGCTAATGTCTCTGTGGGTACGCCAAGATTATGGTTTCTGGTGGCTCTTGACACTGGAAGTGACCTGTTCTGGCTACCCTGTGATTGTACCAGTTGTGTACGCAGCTTTTCAACGACATCTGGAGTAAGTATGTGATATGATTTGATGTATACTGTTGAGCCTACTTGAGATGATATTTCCCTTTTCTTTCTTTTATCAATGTTCTTTTCTATAAGATCATGATAATTGTTTCAAGTTTCTATGACATATGAACCAATGAGGCTTCACTAATGAGCTTTTCGAGGATATATAATTGTTCATTACTTAAAAATTTGTTCTTTGGTATAACATCTATGATGTTTTTTGTGAAACAGAAATTCGAGTTCAACATCTACAGCCCTAATACATCCTCAACAAGCAATTCAGTTCTCTGCAACAGTAATTTTTGTCAACAAGAAAAGCAATGCTCTGCTGCAAGTAATGCTTGTCCTTATCAAGTTCGATATCTTTCAAGTAATACATCATCCACTGGATTCTTGGTGGAAGATGTGTTGCACTTAATTACAGATGACAGCCCTCTGAAAGCTGTCGACGCACCAATAAAATTTGGGTATGTATCATCTCATATGACTTTTGATAAAAAATTGTCACGGTTTTATTGGCTTGTTCGTATCAAAGATTACTGGGGTATATGTGAGGACAGACAACATTCATTTATAATAATATGATGTTAGTAGTATTAGCATAGACTATTTTGATCATACCAAACTGGATTCTTTGCAGTTAAGATGTTGTTCTTTTAACTATTTCTTCTTGTTAGTTCGTGGTGGACTGATGTTCATTTAACAAATTGTTGATTTCTCTCGCGCTTTTGAACTTATTGTTTTACTTTCAGCTGTGGAAAGGTTCAAACAGGTTCATTTTTGGATGGTGCGGCTCCCAATGGTCTATTTGGACTTGGTATGGATAACAAATCTGTTCCTAGCATTTTAGCTAGTGGAGGGCTTGCTGCAGATTCTTTCTCTATGTGCTTTGGACCTGATGGACTTGGGAGAATTAGATTTGGTGATAAAGGTAGCTCAGACCAATCAGAAACCCCATTTAATGTTGCTCAATTGAAGTAAGTGGTCATTTAAACTTGCACGATACTGATGGCATTCATTGAGTTCAGCACTTTGGACTCTTTCCTTTTAGGATTGATGTGCTAAATTAACTTACCTTTTTTCCCTTGGGATCATCTGCCAGTCCCACTTATAACATCAGCATGACACAAATAAGTGTGGGAGATAGTGTCACCAATCTTAGCCTCACTGCAATTTTCGACTCTGGTACCTCATTTACATACTTGACTGACCCAGCTTATACATTTATTTCTGAGACTGTGAGTAATTTTCCCCTTCACTCACAGGATTTGGTATTTCCACAATGTAAAAGTTATAGTTTCACAAGATCCTCTCACATAAATAGTAAATGAGCCCCACACTCATGTTAGAGAGAATTTGTGGAAATATCAAATTTTACTTGTGAAAATATCAATTCCCTTCATTTAATATGTTTTGTGACTATCTTCAGGTGAACTGTTTACTCTTGAGTTTAAAACACATTTTATAACTTTGCAGTTTGATTCCCTTGCCAAAGAGAAACGGCTTTCACCTAATTCCAGAATTCCTTTCAATTACTGCTATGAATTAAGGTCAAATCATTTTGGTGACTTATCTCGCATATATTCCTTTTTCTTCCCGACACTTGAGAACTGACTCTTTTTCTCAAATACAGTGAAAACCAAACCAGTTTTGAGTTTTCCACAATAAATCTTACAATGAAAGGGGGGAAACAATTTTATGTTACTGATCCAGTAGTAATTATTTCTAGTCAGGTATGAACTCTCTTTTTGTGGTTTAAGTTTCCTAGTCTATATATTGGGATATACTGATATTGCCACATGATTTACAGGGGGGTGGATTCCTGTACTGTTTGGGTCTTTCCAAGTCTGGGGATATAAATATCATTGGACGTAAGTGTTATCTCACCTTGTTAGATTATTTCCTTGTCCATTAAGCTTAATGCTAATAAATTTTCATTTATATATATGACAATCTGCCCTTGTCAAATTTGTACTAGAAATTGTTGAAGATCGCTATATTCAACAGTAGTTACTCAATCCTTGTTCTATTTGAACATTTGGGGGCTTCAGTCATAAAATTTAGTGCTTTTTCTTTACCACGACTTGCATATATTTTGCGCTGAAAATAGATCTGGAAAGCTGCCACGTATCATAATATCAGCTACAAACATTGCAATCACTGTTATAGCATTCTCATTCATGGATCCATGATCCATGATTCATGATTGTATGTTTTCCATCAATACAGATACTGATCATGGAAATGTAGCACACAATCACTATTGAATCTTGTAGTATGGTAGTCAAAGAAACTAGATTACTTTTTTTTTGATAACCGGGCTCCACGAACCCGGGTCAGTCTTTTGTGGAGTATCTTTGTTCTGAATATTGTTGACGGTCATTACTAATATTTTATCCGTTCCTTTGGTGTTCTAATATTAATGTGTGATAATGCTTACGACATTTATAATTGATTGATTTTTTATCCAGAGAACTTCATGACTGGCTATGATATTGTTTTTGATCGCGAAAAGATGGTTTTGGGTTGGAAGGCATCCGATTGTGAGTATAATCCTGTTAATACCAATTCAACTTTTGAAGTGCTTTTAGCTTAATAGAAGCTGTTGTTGACAGGTTATGATGGTAACAAATCTACTACCCTGCCCGTAAATCCTCAGTACAGTGCACCTCCTCCCGATGCTGCTAGTGCTACACCTCCTCCAGCCGCCACTGTAGAGCCAGAAGCCAGGGCAGGCAACAGAGATGGTTCTCCTATAGCAAGTCCACCTCCACCGCAGCCAGCACTTGCAGGGAACCATTCTCCTCACTTGGATTCCTCCGGTTACACACTTCTGATAGTTTTTTGCTCTCTCTTTAGCCATTATATTCTTTCCTTGTGAGGCATTTTTCTTGTATTTTTAATCTTAGCATATTAATTTGAAAGTGGTTAGTATGAAGTTTATTTTGGGAGTAAGTTGGTCAATTGACTAATAAAATACTTACACGCAGGCGAGGTTGTATATGTGTCAGTATTCTATTGGCCAATTGACCAACTTACCAAAAAAATAACTTCATGCTAACCGGATCAAATTAATTTATTGTTAGTTCTTTCTGTTGTATTCTTTCAGATTTTTCTTCCGTACATGAGGGCTTTAATTCCGAGATTAGGTTTGTAAATATATGGTTTTGTTAATCTTCTTAATCTTTTGTATAATAGATGAGGCAAATAAAGTTGCATTGGCAATATAGAAATAGAAACTTGGCTGCACTCTTCATTTGCATTGCACTTGTTTGCCGGATTGTTTACATCTTGCTGCCATGCTATTTGGATGACGAGACTTTCCGTTTATCCACTTCACAAGTTACCCAGTATCAACTAATGAAAAATGTAAAAAAGAATAATAATATATATATATATATATATATATATATATATATATATATATATGGGGCTGATCCATTAACGATTTATATTGCTCCCGTCTGCAGTTTAATTTTCAGTATTTCACAGTTTAATACTGCAGACGAAAAAAATATCCTAATGCCCCTCTGGTAAAAATTTCTCGTCCACAGTATTAAACTGCAACTGCAGACGCCAAGTATTGCTGACCAATTAGAAAACGATGTCGTGTTGACTAAATTCAAAATTTTATTTCATTTTAAACTGTGGATGCTCAAAATTTCTTTACTATTTATTTTTCCTTTTTTAATAATTCAGACATATACATACATACATATATATATATATATATAGAGAGAGAGCTGCTCATTTTGTTTGACAACTGCAATTTGAGAACCGAACCATGTTTCTCTTCTTTAAACTTGAAGGAGTTGGCTCAAGTAATAGGTAGCTTTATTTTGGATCCAGATTCCAAGTAGTTCAATGGCCAGTTCATGTGGATGATGAGATGCATTTGTATATCAGAGTTGCATTTTGGATACTGAAGTTGTTATACAAGTATTATATAAATTGCTATACAAATATAACTCATATGTATAAGATTGTCCGATTTAAACCGTCTGACGCTTTACCCAATATACACACACCAACAGAAAGAAAGTGAAAACAGTCTGTTAAGCAGCACATAGACTTCAAGTTTCACTTCTTTGGTTTCTCTATTGCTACGTTTGAATTGGAGGAATGAAACTGGTGAAACAATGGAATAGAGAAGGGAACCAAATAGTGAATGGTGGCCGAAATGAGTCATTCATACCCTACCCCAAACACTTTTTTTTATGCTATAAAAATGAGTTATTCTATTTCCACCTTATTCTTGCTATCCAAACAAACGTAGCATAAACTCTCAAGCAATTGGAAAATAATGATATTCATGGTAAGATTCTCAATAAGCAATTGAAAACATAATATGATATTCAAAGATAATATACAAATATTCATACAATATATATCATCTACACAATATATTCATCATAAAGCTTATAATAGTAATATATAAATAGTGTGGTTTGGTAAAATGAGTGATCTACTTAACAACCAATCATATTTCAGACATATTTACAATATTATTACAAACATAAACATAGTGCTTAGAATTGGAAGTCTAATGCAAAGGCAAAAGAAGATAGATCATAGATGAGAGAGAAAGAGTTGGTAGAGAAGGTAGTTGCCTTTTCCCAACTAAAGTTGCCTAATAGCAATCGCAATTATTAATATTCCATGTAATTGACAACTATCCTAATTCCTATCCATCCATGTTATAACTACTAATCAAACATCCAAAAACTTAGATAACAAGTTATATGAATACAGTATTGCTATTGCAATTGCTATTGCTATAACGAAATGATGGCTCAGTCCTAACCACCTCAAACATTCATTCCCCTTCAATCTAATTAATTACAGCTTCAATATTACCAATCCATTTACACTACTATATTTTAAATGATACTTGATATTAGATTTTTTATTTATTTTCCTTTTCTCTCTCCTGTTTTTCAAGTTCAAAACGCACTATTCTTTGTTTATCAATATTTTACCTTTTTTCTTTATTACAAAAAGAAAAGGGTTAACGGACAAGATTAGACATGAATCGTCTTGTATGAGGAATGCTTAAAAAACACTACTCAATTTTATCAACATGCATGCTTACCAAATTCACTACAAACAACCATGTCAAATCTCTCTCTCTCCCTTAATTTCTCTCTATAAATAACTATGTTTTCAGCTCCATCCATGCATAACCAACCAAAAGAGGGCAGCAATATAACTAGAGAAATTCCTAGCTAGCTAGCTAGCTAGTATTAATTTCACTAGACATGTCTACCATATGCTTAATGCTCATTCTAATTATTTCCCTCCTCTTTTCTCTAGGGAATGCACTGAGTTCAAACTATTATGACAAAACATGTCCCAATGCCGAGTCACTCATTACAGCTGCTGTGAAAAACGCAGTGGCCAGCGACAAAACTGTCCCTGCAGCATTACTCAGGATGCATTTCCATGATTGTTTTATAAGGGTACTTTAAAATACATATATATATACACCTGTTACTCACTCTGGATGTGATCTTAATAACATACTTTTGTAGGGATGTGATGCTTCTGTTTTGCTAAACTCAGTGGGCAAGAACACGGCAGAAAAAGACGGGCCGCCAAATGTTTCTTTGCATGCATTTTATGTCATTGAAAATGCGAAGAAACAAGTTGAGTCCTTATGCCCAGGCGTAGTCTCGTGCGCAGATATCTTGGCCTTAGCTGCAAGGGATGCCGTCGTGCTAGTAAGCATATTAAGATTTATTTTTCTACAAGTCTATAGACAAACCTTAACCTCATTTTCAGACAAAGGAAGTACGTAATATAGTGAGAAAAAGTTGAGCGCAATTTTGATCTGACAGGGTAACTGGATTTCATCTTACAGTCTGGGGGACCAACTTGGGATGTGCCCAAAGGAAGAAAAGATGGAAGAACATCAAAGGCTACTGAAACCAGGAACTTGCCAGCTCCCACCTTCAACTTTTCTCTACTTCAACAAAGCTTCTCCCAAAGAGGTCTGTCCACAGACGACCTTGTAGCTCTCTCAGGTAAACTAACACTAACTACTCAATTCGAACTCATCCTGTCAATACCTGCCATTTGAAGGGATTGTAACAGTTACGTTCCCAACAAATACGAGTAAATATTCATCACAATGGTGACAATATTTAACATTTTTAATTATCGTCACTTAATGAGCGAGATAGACACAGTGACGATAACTAAGATTGTTAATATATATTTCCTCTCCTAATTGTTGGGGTTCACAAAGATCAGTTACATGTTATTATACTAAATTACCTATAAAATATCTACTCTCGTTACCATGTCTACCAAAGCTTATGAAACACTACTGACCCATATGTAGGCGGGCACACTCTGGGTTTTGCCCACTGCTCATCCTTCCAAAACAGAATCCACAACTTCAACTCCACCAACGACGTTGACCCTTCACTACATCCATCCATAGCCTCAAACTTAAAGAGCATTTGTCCGATCAACAACAAGGCAAAGAATGCAGGCAGCAATATGGATCCTTCGCCAACAACTTTCGATAACACATACTACAAGCTAATCCTCCAGGGGAAGAGCCTATTCTCTTCGGACCAGGCTTTACTCACTTCTCCTAAGGCAAAAGCTCTGGTGTCTAAGTTTGGCACCTCAAAAGATGCTTTCTTCAAGGCTTTTGCAAAGTCCATGATCAAGATGAGTAGTATCAATGGAGGCCAGGAGATCAGAAAGGACTGCAGGGTGGTAAATTAAGGCTTTAAATAAGCTAATCAATTCCACACATGAAGACATTTTATAATTATGTGAGCAGGGTTATCCAAAGAATATGGATTCCCATCTTATGTTTGTTATCTAGATATTATTTTGGAAAGAGCAATAATTAAATATTTTCATGCGCCTTTTTTATCTTTGTAAAAATATGGCTAGTGTACAACTACGTTTTTGTAACAAATGAAGCATATATAAAAAGATCTTCTAAAAAATTATCTTTTCTAATTTTCGAGATATCGAGAAATTAGTCCACTTGATATGTATTCCGACCAACTATGGATCAAAACTCAATCATATGCTTTTCTGCTTAAAGAAAGAAATTCCAGCCATATTTCAGGTAAAGCTTTTGACTACCTTGGCGGCTTACTATTTCAGGATATGCAGAAAACCAAGTAAAATTTTTTAAATACCTGAAGAATTTGTATGGCATTTAACCATTTGGTCACTCATTGTCCATAGCACGACGCATCCATAACTTGGTGAATTGTTTCAAATCCAGAGAATCCATAGGCTGTGCCCGAATTTTTCTCCTTTTTAAGTTTTAATCTGGAGATGAAACCTACATATAACACAAGTTACACTTTTGGAGTTTGTATACTGCAAGATACAAAGAGTATAATAGTCCAGCATTCAGTTAATAACTTGATATAAGCTTATCTTATAATATTAAAAAAATCACCCAGCTGTATATTCAGTATTATCGTATGCACAGTTCATGAATAAAGTTTCAAAGGTAGATTACAAAAAAAAGACCAATTCAATAAAGAAAAGAATGCAATACATTCTTTTATAACTTAAACTCATAAAACAGTTTGAGATGTACAACACTGTCTTAAACTATATTGGTTTAGTTCCTTTGAGATGTACAACACCATCTTAAACTTTCTTGGTTTAGTTCCTAAGTTTTGTAAAAGCATAACAAGCTTGAAATGATACATGCAACATGAGTCGTTTTATGTTTTTTCAGCATAACAAAGAATGCAGCATCTTGATCTTCAAGTGAAGGATTTTGATATGAGAGATCGTGATTCCACACCAAATCCCAACAAGGTTTCATCAATCCATGAGTTTAGTGCTTGAAGTGGTGAACGATTTACTAGGGCATGGACGTATTAGTAGAATGAATACCACAGCTAGCACTTGGCAGTGTGTCCCATCAATTAATGTCTCTTGATTCTAGTAGAAAGCAGTAGTTGACTGGATCAGTTCCCATTCAAAATAATCTCAGCCAGTTGAATGTTGCCACTTAACATAGATGCCTTGAACGCTGGCATGAATGAAAACCCATCAAGAAGCTTCACACATTTCAATCCCCATTTCACCATCAAGAAGTCAATGAGATGATGCCCGCTGCACATTGTCAAAATAACAATGAAAACATTTTCCATTCTTGAGACAAAGAGTGAATACTGTAATCTGCCTACTACGCAGAAGCACATATTCCCCAGTGAAATGACTTTTTGAAATATTTAATATTCTAGAAAACATCAAAGTAGCTTGACTTTCGATACATTTATGGCTAGATGCCATAGTAACACGGTGTTACTGTAGCACAATAGTGGTCAACTTATAGGTCACCATGGATATACTTGATTGGAAACAAGTGTAAGGCCTGACAACATTCATGATGATTACTTTCTTTCTCGCTGGACAACTTACCAAGCCAGTAAAGTTTCACACTTATACAATTTGGCTGGCTAACTTACATGCATCATCATTGCTTGATCTAAAATTTTTGTATCAGACTTGAAAACCAAGTAAGAACATTACCTTCTATTGTGATAGGTTGTTATAAAAACTGATCCGGGAGAATTCTGGAGGAGAAATGTCACAGTGGCAAAGAGATCATCAAAGGCTTACGAACACAAAAGATGAACATTCCATCATCAATTTATCAATAGAAATGGAAGAAGGAAAGCTGAATAAGTAGAACAACAAATAATCCTACCACTTGTGTCATATAACACATCAGCCCCAAGGATAATATTTGGATGTAAATTAAAGACAGGTGCATCCCAGAGGCCCCATGTGAGTCCCAGTACCTAGAACATATATCAGATCACAAACAAAACTTAGAACAACTCCTTATATGCATGTGGTGTGTACAGAGAGAGAGACAAATTAATAGACGTCTCTAAAACAATTGAATTGCAAGCCTCTCTAGTTAGCAATAGAGATGCAGTGGTTTGATTTCATCTTCATATACGATATGTATGCATGAAGGGGAGAAACAAGAGTGGGGGATTGAAAAGTTTTGGATCCTCGGAGATTGTGTTAAGTTAAGGTTAACAGAGCACTATATTTGCTGCGAAATCAAGCCCACAAGCACACATCTAGATTACACAAACACAATACTGTATGAAATACAAAAATAAATGACACGAGAATTTTACGTGGAAAACTCAACTGTGAAAAACCACGAAATATTGAAGAATACAAGTCTTGCTATATGAGAAAATAAACTCACTGTTTCTCCCTCTTATACTCTAACTGAGCTTTCCCTCACTTCACTTGTTGCTCTTGGCTTGATACTTACTAAATGAGAAACAAATGCTTCCTTTTAATAGTACAAGAGATGGGGACAAATTTCCTTGTTTTAAGAAAAAAACTAATTTCAACAAAAAATGATGAGTCGCCAACTTCTCTTCAATTGTTCCAGCCGTGAGTCACCAACATGAGAAAAGGATGAAGAGTCATCAAACATTTGAGCCAATATTCAACAATCTCCACTTTGGCTCATATTTTCCAAATACTGCATACTGTGAATTTATTTTCACTGTAGATGTATACCTCTCCCCAAATACTCCACTACTAAATCAATAATCGACAAAGTGAATTAAGTCCAAGCAGTGCTTGAACTTCTCTGCGAAAACTGACTTTGTGAGCATATTCGCGGCATTCTTCTTTATGTGAACTTTGCGAACTGCAATGTCACCATTGTTCAGCCACTCACGAATCTTGCGACACCGAACATCAATATGCTTGGTCTTGACATGAAACAGCTAGTTCTTTGCTAACTAAATAACACTCTCACTATCACTCTATCTGGATATTGCCTTGTTTGAAACCTAGTTCTTCAACTAGTCCCTTTGGCCACAAAGCCTCCTTGCTCGCCTCTGTCAACGCCATATACTCAGCCTTTGTTGTTAATAATGTTACCGTAGACTACAACACTAACCTCCAACATATACATCCTCAAGAAAATGTGTATATAAACCCTGTTGTAGATCTCCTTGAATCTAGGTCTCCAACATTATCCGAATCAACAAACCATGTAACCTCACTCCTTGCGGTATCACAATCTAACATAAGATCGTAATTGGTTGTTCTTGCTAGATAACGAAAAATCCATTTGACATCATTCCAATGTTTTTTTTCCTGGATTTGCCATATATCTACTAACCACATTGATTGCATGTGAGATATCTGGCCTTGTACATATTATGACATGCATAAAACAACCTACCGCATTTGAATACGATACTTTGGACGTATACTCCACCTCATCTTATGTATGTGGGCCCAACTGTGAAGGTAACTTGAAATATGTTGTCAATAGAGTACTAACCGGTTTAACATTGTGCATGTTAAACCTCTCCAGGACCTTCTGCACATCATTTCTGAGTTAACCACATTTTTCCTGTCTGACGATCTCTGTGAATTTCCATCCCTACAAGATCCTTCATGTCAAATTCATTTCTCAACAAATTCTTCAACTAAAGAATATCTAACTTCCTCTTTGTTGCTATTAACATGTCATCTAGAGAACCATCATCAATTTATCTGAAATACACACATGGATCATACTCCGAACGAGAGTAACCATGAGCCACCATGAAACTGTCAAACAACATGTACCACTGTCTCGGGAACTGCTTCAAACCATAGAGACTTTTTCAAACTGCAAACTAAGCCCTCTTTCTTGGTTCAATAAACCCCTATGGTTGCTTCATGTAGATCTTTTCTTCTAAATTACCATGGAGAAAAGTTGTTTTTGCATCAAGTTGCTCTAACTCCATATCTTGTGATGTTACAATAGACAAGATCAACCGCATCAATGTATGTTTAACAACTGGTGAAAAGCCCTATCTCTGAGAGAATCCCTTTGCACCAACATGGCCTTGAATCTTTCACCTTCTTTATCTGATTGAGCTTCCTTTTTCCTGAACACCCACTTGAATCCTATAGCCTTAAATCCCTTTGAAAATTTAATTAACTCCCAAATTTGGTTCTTCTGTAGAGACTCCATTTCTTCTGTCATCACTATAGCCCATTTATCATTATCCTCGGACTGAATAGCCTCCTGATAGCTAGTTGGATCTCCATTACCAGCAATCTAGGAAAAGGCAACCATGTCCTCAAATCCATATCGCTGTATTGGTTTGTTGACTTCTTTCCCCGATCTTTAGATTATAGAACACCTCCTAGTGATCTGAAGGATGATCATCTTCAATCACTTCATATTCTTGTCTCTTATGAAAACTCCACCTCAACTGGGTGATTCTGCAACTCATTTGCCACATATTCTTCTTTCTCAAACTTGTTCAACATTGTTTCTCATTGAACACCATATCTCTGCTGAATTCTTCTTGGATACTGGATCCTATAACTTGTATCCCTTGAATCCATCTTCATATAAAACAAAAATACACTCCTTTGACCTTGGATCAAGTTTGGACTGTCGCTCCTTGACTAGCAGATGCACATAAGTTGCGCAATCAAATATTTTCATCACCGAAAAGTCAACTGGTTTTCTAGAGCATACCTCTCTTTAGGAATTTTGTAATCAATTCCAGCTGAAGGAAATCGATTTATCAGATAAAAAGCCGCGTTAACTGCCTCAACCCAGAAACTCTTGGGCAAACCTACATTCAACCTCATACATCTAGCTCGTTCCAACAAAGTTCTATTCATTCTCTCTACAACCCCATTCTGCTCTAGAGTTCTTTTAATTGAGGAGTGCCTGGTGATACCTTCATCCTGGTAGAACTGTAGGAATGGCCTATCCTGGTGCTCCATGCCATTATCTGATCAGAAATACTTCAGCTTCTTTCCGGTCTGGTTTTCCACTTTAGTTTTTTCCACTGCTTAAAGATTCTGAAAACCTCGAACTTTTGCTTCATAAAATGCACCCATACCTTCCTGGAGTAGTCATTGTGCCATAATTATGTGCGATTATTGCTAGAACTTTTCTGCATAGAAACTATTGCTCCACCTACAACTATGTCCCCTATCAACATGTAGAGGAAGCCCTTTTTCTGACCTTTCACAATTACCATCGATGCCTTGATAATTTTCATGACACCGTCTCTGATTGAGATATTGCATCCCATAGAGTCAAGTACTCCAACTGATAACAAACTCTTCTTCAATTCTAGAATATACCTTACATCATCCAATGTTTTGACTACACCGTCAAACATTTTAACTTTTATGGTGCCTTTCCGAATAACTTTGCAAACTGCATTGTTACCTAATATCACGGTACCATTATGATAGGATGTAAAAGTCTCAAACCAATCCCTATGAAGAATATATGAAAAGAACAACCGGAATCCAAGTACCAATCTTTCAGGTTGTTACTGTCTTTAACAATAAGAGGTCACTCTGTGAATCTTCATTTTTTGTCACTGTGTACAGCAACATTAGCAGAATTTTCAGTTTGCTTACCTTTTTTCTTGTTCTCCTTCTTCAACAATGGACACTGATTTTTGTATTAGCCCTTCTCGTGGCAATGATAACACACAACCAGAGATTTATCCTTCATGTCTGACCTCAACTGAGACCTTCCTCATTTCTTGTCGGAATTCTTCTTCCAATCAGGACCCTTGTCACATTCATCTGAAGATACAAGAAAACTGTCTCCTTGATCTCTAGAAGTAATGCCCCTGAACTTATACTGGTCCAGGACTGCTGACATCACATTGTCAACTGCTAGTTTTTCCTTCCTTACAAGGAGAGTTGTCTGGAGAGTTAAGTATAAATCTAGTAGAGATACAAGAAGCAATAAGGCTTTATCTTTTTCATTCAGCTTCTTTAAATATAACCGATTTAACAAAGACTTCGACTTGTAAACTTTCTCAAGTTTCTCCCACAAGTCCTTCGGAGAGGTTTCTATTAAAACATGATTTGATCTGTCGCATCAAACTCAATCTGATTATTGCCACAACCTTTACTTAAAGATCGATCCATTTTTCATCTGTCATAGTCGTTGGTTTCATCTCCTTCCCTTCAAGTGCCTTTGTTAGTCCCTGTTGAACTAGCACATCCTCGACAAGATTTCGCGCGAAACGAAATTTGACTTTCCATCAAATGGCTCAATATCGTACCTTATACTCGTGTTTGCCATCTTCGTATTTTGTGACCGGCTAGATTTCTCTTCAAAGGTTTGAACGAAGTTTTGATACCAATTGTTGTAAAATCAAGCACACAAACACACACTGAGATTACACAACACAATACTGCGATACAAAAATAAATGAAACAAGAATTTTACATTGAAAACCCAACTTGAAAAAACCACAGATTATTTTCTCATTCTTTCTCTCTACCTCACTTTCTCTCTCTAAAATGCTCTAACTAAGCTTTCTCTCAATTCACTTGTTGCTCTTGGTTTGATGCTTACTAAATGGAAGCAAATGCTTCCTGTTAGTAAATAATCTAGAGAATTTTAGGATATTATTCTAATAGCAAGATTTGGGGGGATTGTATGATTAGGGGAATTGCATGATTAAAGGGAGATTGCATAATTAAGGGATGATTGAATTACTTTCCAAATGTACTACAGATCTAAGCTTATATAAAGGCTCTCTATTGTACATTGTAAGATATATAATAGAAAACATCTTCCTTCTTTATTTCTCTACATGGTACAGTAAAACCTCTATTTAGGAATAGACTTGGGACCAAACTATTTGTATTATAATTGAGAGGTTATTACTAAATAGAGGTATTAGTACAAAATATTTTCCGAACACCCAAAATTATCCACTTTAACAAAAATATCAATAAAAACTCCCTAATGATTATTATTCAAAAATATTTATGCAAAGTAATCTTTTATAGGAAAATGTGGTCTTTTATAGGAAATGTAGTTCTTTATAGGAAAATGTAGTCCTTTATAGGAAATGTAGTCTTTTATAGGAAAATGTAGTTCTTTATAAGAAATATAGTCTTTTATAGAAAATGTAGTCTTTTAAAATTAATATTGTCTCTCTCTCTCTCTCTCTATATATATATATATATATATATATATATATATATATATGAAATTATTACTATATAGAGGTATAGTTTCTTAATACGGGACTTAAAAAGTATATAACATATTACAATTTAGAGGTTATTCTTATTTATAACTGGCCCAAATTGGGACCAATTTTTTTTATAATATTGCAGAGGTTATTCTTATATAGAGTATTCCTAAATAGGGGTTTTACTGTATCAAAGATGGTTGATCTTAGCAATCAAATCAGAAAGTTTTTGCTTCCGCCGCCGTCTGCACATAGTTGGCGGTTGGAATCATTTATATTTATTGTTTAACTTCGTCTTAAAGGCAAATTAGGTGGTTAAGGTTCAGTTCTGGTTTTTTTTTATTGGAGTTGAAGTTTTTTTTATATTTTATTTTTTCATTTTTAAAAAGGCGATATGTCCACAGTAGTTAATTTGTCGAGTTGAAATATGTAAAATGGGTTGTTGATTAGAGAACAAGGTTTTTCATAGGGTAGAGGCTTGAGGAAGGCGTGTGTACTTCGATTTGTTGGGAGACTTAAGAGTCCTCTGTTATTGAGGAAGGCAATGAGTCCTTCATCGTTTTTGTTGGAGATAAGTGTTCTCCGTTATTGCCTGCACGTAATATCCTTGGAAAGTGGTGTGAAGTTATATATTGAGGGTGAGAATCAACTTTGGGCATACACGCCATTTTTTCTTTTTCTTTCTTTTTATTTTATTCGTGCAAATTGAAGAGGGCCTCAATTTGATGGGGAGTATTAAAGATAAAATATTTTCCTTTTATGTTTGGTTTGAATCTTTTTAGTTTTGGGATTATGTTTTGTAACAAGTTGTAAGTCATAATATAAGACTTTTAGCTTGAGGGGAAGTGTTAGTAGATAAATCTAGAGAATTCTAGGATATTATTCTAATAATTTGGGATTGCATGATTAAAGGGAGATTGCATAATTAAGGGATGATTGATTTACTTTCCAAATGTACTGCAGTTCTAAGCCTTTATAAAGGCTCTCTATTGTACATTGTAAGATATATAATAGAAAACATCTTTCCTTCTTTATTTCTCCACACTTTCTTTTAATAGTACAAGAGATGTGGACAAATTTCGTTGTTTTAAAGAAAACTAATTTCAACAAAGAATGATGAGTCGCCAACTTTGCTTCCAAAATTTGCCAAGACAAAAGGCATAGTTCTTTTCAATTGTCCTAACCGTGAGTCACCAACATGAGAAAAGGATGAAGAGTCATCAAACATATGAGCCAATATTCAACACTATTCAATGACAGACAACCAATTCAATTGAAATGCTGTACCAGTCTTTGAGCGCATGCATCATGACAACTAGTAGGTTGTATTCGTAAGAATGGCGAGGGCAATAGTTACCTTACACTTGAGATTGTTTAATTCGGATACTTTCCTCATGTTAGCCAGCACCTGCACATCCAGTACTACGTAACTGTAAGAATCTAAGAGCTTGCATGTAGGAATTTGAAATATATACCAACTCTGTTGAATGATAAATATTGGGTAATGTTCAAAGCATCAGAGATAAGGAAGTAATGAATTTTGGTAAGTTGGCAAAATAATAGAGCGGCTGAATTCAACAAGCACTAATCGCAATCACTTGGGAACTATACTCTGATTTGCAGACGACGAAAAGAAAAATTAGCAGAAAGAGCAACTCACTTAACAAAATTAAAAGATTTTTCTTTTAAATGTTGTATAATTGGATGGTTTTGTAAGCATTAAGCACCACATAAGTAAATGCATATGTGGAAAACTTCATTTAGGCTTAAGCTGATTTCAGTGAGTCAGTAAAGTAGAAGTTTGAGATTTTTTAAAAGGAAAAAAAAGAATTCAATGCTGAAGTGAAGCTAGGGTCCATTACTAAAGGGAAATCTGAATGTCTCCTACGAATGAGTTCTCTTATATTTTATTCAACAATTAACATATCTCAGCAACGTCCTAAAACTGTGACATTTAAGCTAAACGGACTTGCATTATGAACTTCTTTTATTTGCCTTGAGAATAACATCTCAAAAACAATAGAAATTCAAATGGAACTGCTAAATGTTTTAAAGTGGACCAAATTAGGAGAAATGACATTACAACTAGTTATACCTATGCCATAACAATTAACATATAAATAATATACATCATGCCATGATATTCAATAGCTAGAAAGTGATTGCTTAGCAATCACGTTCCAAATATGTAACAATGGATCGAATTCCACCAAAAGTTTCAACAAATGAAAAATGTAAATCAACACCAAGCATTAATCTAAACTGTAAGTCAACTAAAACTAAATTCGAAACAATACCTCGAGTCTGTTTGAGTCATCGGTTAACGTGACATCTGAACCAACTTTTGCAGCAACTAATCCAGGCAATGAAGTTCCAGCTCCAAGCTGTACACAAATAATTATAAAGCAAAATGTTTGACAATTAAAACCTAAAAAAAAGAAGTTAAAATAACATTCGTCCAATATTTAACAATAATGCATTTTAAGAAAAGTTGTAAACTTCAGGTTAAGCACCCAATTTTAATACTAAAGTTGAACTTTAAAATACCTCAACCACATTAGCTCCAGAAAAGCGCGATCTTTGCTGCCAAACGTACTCCGCTAGAACAATACTACAAGGCCAAACAAACAGCCCGTACTCCTCCTTCATATTCTGCACCAATTAGTGTAATTAACCACTAATAACAGGACAACAGTATAAGGATAAAAAAAGGTTTTGATTTATAAATTTCCCTAGTTTTCTACTATTCAATTGGATTTTTTATCTGCAAACGAACAGATTCCTACGGTTTTGCGCATTAGTTTATCTTTCATCTAATACTCGAATTAATTTTGGTACCTCAATGATGGTGATGGAGAAGGAGGCATCTGCGGTATCGTTTGAGTTGCCGAAACGGTGATGAGACAGAGTAGTCATTTGCTGCTCAGCCGGCGACTCGCTGGCGTCCTTATCGGTTTGTTCATGTTCCATCTTGCCGGCGAATACAATGATCAAAATTATCAACTGAGTATCGAAAATGGAGGAACCGGGCGTGAAAGTACCGCCCGATAAGTAAATACGGACTCTACTTGGGCTGACTAGTTCGACTGCGAAAAGATCAATAAGTGTTGATAAGTTACATACTCCATTACATATTAAAAAATGGACTTCGCTCTCACTCATGGACTTTCCCTCCAATTTCATATAATTCTATAATGTCCACACGAAGGAAAATGATATGATTGTTTGTAAGAATCAAGATTATTCATTTTAGAATTAAATAGTCTTACTCACGTATTTATTTTTAATATAATTATTTATGAAATAATTAAAAATAATCTCATACTATGTTTATTTTTCTCAAAATTAATTAAAATATTAAATTAAAAAATATCGTTTAAACTATTATACACTTAGTAATAATAACATGTTTTAAATTTATTTAAATATCAAAAAAATAATATTTATTTTTTATATATACACCCCACTCCACCCTACTCACCCACACTCACCCTCATCCCCCCACACTCAACCTCATCCCACTCTTCACAAATGGTAGGGATTATAATACTAGGTAGAACATAGTATTAAATAATCTCACATCTTAAACTATTTTATAATCTTATGACTAATAGTCACAAGCTTAAATTGAAAACAAACAACACATTTGGAATTAATAATATATATCAGAAATTATAATTTAACAAAACAACAAGCATGTAAAAGACTATATAAATTTTCTTTGGTCGTAATTAATTTTCTCCAACAAATATTAATATACCTGTTTATTATATTTAAATAATAAAGGATTACATATTGAATATAACATAAAATTGAAATTATATTAATAATAACAGTGATAAAAATATAACGTTTAGTATACATATACTATAATGATTATTAAATAATTATTATGTAAAATTAAATGAGGTCATGAAACAACATAAATTTATGAATTATATAATCTAAAAACCTATAAAACTTGATTGTAGTATGAATATAATATTGTAATTCATGTATTGATGTCAATCTCTACTGTCTTCTCTTTTTGTCTATTCTAAATGTATAAAAAAATATTGTTTGTGTTACTTATTCATGATTTTATGTTTTTGAATTATAAAGGAGAGATGCGGTTATAACAATATGTGTTCGTAATTATAATTCTTCATGTTTTTTTGTTGGACGTGTGGGTGCAAAGACGAAGTCAGAATTTTAATTTAGTGAGGTCAAAATTTTGTGATGCTATAAATAATTTGGCGGGGGTTCGATGATACAGTTCCCGAGCTAATTTTTTAAGATAATTTTATGTTTTTTTGCCCAATTACATATGTAAAATATATATTTTATTACAATATTGAGGCAGGTGGGATGACGGTCGTGACAGTAGCAACCGCCATGGGGAGCTAAATTCTGTTCGTGCAAAGAAATCTCTTCCACCTCCTCCAACAATAGAAGATCTTCATGTGTTTCCTACAATTTGTAAAGTAGCGAAACCGATGACCTAATTGAAGTACTGTTCATTTGTTTATTCGGTTGAAAACTTTTTGATTGAAATTCTTTCCTTGACAAGTAATATAGAATTGAGAAAGTTGCACTTTTTTTGTAATTATTTATGCATGAATTACTTTTTAATTATTGTATAGTAGTGTAAAGAACTCATAAAATATTATGCGATCCAATTTAGTCCCATCGGCCTTCCACGGGTTAAAGTACTAGTTATATATAATATTCCATCCGTTTTAAAAAATTAAAAAAATAATTTAATTTTTGAAATCAAACAACGACATATTAAAATTTAAAAATAGTATAACTCATAACAATTTAAAATAAAATAATTTTTGTTATATAGAATATAACTATATCATCAAAGATTAAATAAATTTATATTAATTTTGAAACAGAACGGAGGAGTATTAAGTTATACTATTGTTCCAAAAATAGTTTAACTTATAAATAATCTTTTGTGTGTAAATATATTAAAATTGTGATGAAAAATGTATAATGCCATTCCGTGACTCTTTAGTAAATAAACTTAGCTATCAAAATAAATTTATAATCATATTAGTAGAACTAATTTAAATAAATTCATTTATTCCAAAATAAATACAAAATTAACATAAATAAAAACAAACAAACAAACCAAAATGAAAAACTTAGTGACTAAGAAAATAAAAACCAGCACCGCTTGAAAAATACGAAATCAAAATCAATAGCTCTTTCTCTCTCCTATATATATATATATATATATATATATTATATCCCTGTCACTGTCCCTTGTTCTAGCTTATTCTCAAGCCCCGTTTCCCCAAAAACTCTCTCAACAGGTTTTTACAGTTCTTCCATGGCCTTTGCTCATTATTTACTAGCTGTTCCAGTTGAAAATTCAAAGCCACATATCAAATCTTCAAGGATTGTACCTTCTTCATCATCTTCTTTATCTTCTCCTGTTCGGGGTTTATGTACAGAACCTAGTGCTTCTTTTGCTTCTTCCTTCAAGTTGAAGGCTCGTAGGCTTTCCATCTTCCCCAATCTCCTCAGAATTGGACAGAAAGGTACTTTCTTTGCAACACCCAGTGTTTATATTTGGCTGATTTAGTGTTGTTTAGTGGCCTGCTACCTGTTTGATGATTTTAATTGTCTATCTCTGATTTTGAGTTGTCTTTTGCTCTTTCAATTTTTTTTTTGAGGAGACTTCATTCTTACAATTTAGCCAAATAAAATGTTTATTATTTATGATTGGCAACTGTGGAAATTGATGACAGTGTTAAATTTGGTTGCATGAATTTGATCCTCAAAGTTAATTAGTTATGTACAGTAAAGTTTTGACAATTGAACCCTGACTAAAAGATAAATGGAAAATGTTCATGTTGTGGCTGTTTGAATTGTTTCTGTTAAATTTTTTATTTGACAAAATAACCTGGAAGATAGAAGTTTTGGAATATCTTGAAGGGTATTGGGTGATGTGAATTATTAGACACTGAATTTCTGTACAAGGGTTTTTGAGTTGTGTTCAGATAGGTAATCTCGTCACAGAGAAACAACAGTTGAGTTGTATTTCAGGAAAAATGTAGTTCACCTTGTTATATGATATATGAAAAATGTAGTTCACCTTGTTAAAAACAAGGCCTGCCCTGAGTTTTTAAGGGCTTAAAGCGACAAAAAATAGGCCTTTTGTGAATTGTTATTACTTATTAAGATACATAAAAAAAACTAAGAACTTTTCCTGAACAAAAGAGCATCAATACGAAAGAATACCAAATATAATAGCCGACTATTTAAATATTTCCAAAGCATCATTTAGATATCACATTATTACTAAGTCAAAAAAGTAATCATTTGGGCCTATTTCATTGGGTAAATATTTTGTGGGCCTTTAAATTTAAACTGACGTGGACTGTGTTCTTTATTTTGGGTATATATATACATAACACATACTTCTTGGGGCCCTAAAAATTTGTCAATTTTAATGGGCCTAAAGCCCGGGCGCCTTGGGCTTTAGCACAGCGCTGGTGCTGCTCAATAAAACTTTTACTGAATTTGTGACACTTACACAACATGAAAGTTGGATAATATCCTAAGCAGCTTATAAGCGTTTGACTGGAGTAACAGATTGAAAGTGGAAGTTACTAGCAAAATATGTCAGCTAAAAATATGTTAATACTCTTGCTACTTTTAAAGAATAGTATTTGTACAATTGTGAGTTGTCTCAAGTTGGTCTCACCATATTGTCATGTTTATGTATTACAGTAAGCTAATGTAATTTGCTTACATATCTGGGTGCACTCAGATTATTTTCTTTGATGTTCACAGCTAACGCTAAGCCACAAGAATCTGAAGTAAGCCCTGCTGTTGATTCCTTTTCTCAGTTCAAGCATTTGCTTCTGCCAATCACAGACCGAAACCCTTACCTGTCTGACGGTACAAGACAGGTCTACTTTTTTAAAACTTTTAATTATTTTAGTTTCTGCTTCTTTGCACAACATTTTTGTAATTACTTCAAATAGATGATGATACCAGTGGAATACTCTAAACTCCACATGAAATTATCCTCTTTCTTCCCCCCCACCCCCAAAAAATAAAAAAAAAAACAAAATAAAAAAAACAAAATGAAAACACAACAAATCTTTTATGCTTTGGAGCATCTTTGTTTTGAAAGTGACACATGTTCACAGCGGTACACATGGATAATGTTTCTTCCAAATCCAGGCTGTAGTAGTACTCCGACATACCATCCATGTTAGTATATCTTATTCCTGTTCATTAATGTTCTTGATAAGGCATGTAACAGTTGAAGTTTGTCGCCGGGAGAGGGGGGAGGGGGGAGGGGGGATGGAATGGACACATATTAAATGAAATCAGAAAGCTGTATCAATTGCTTTCATGGACTGGGACTATTGTGCTTGTGTGGCATCAGGGTCATGTATCATGGAACATTTGTTTGGTATGACTAATGTTTATCAAAAAGAATATGTTCTCAATTACACCATTGTGTACAATCCGAAAAATTGTTGTTGCATAGATGCTTTTAAAATGAAATGAACTCCAATTCCCTCCGTCTTCAACACTTAAGTGTGTTTATACCGTGCTAACTTTCGCTGTTCTCCATCTGCAGGCTATAGCAACTGTCGCTGCTTTGGCAAAGAAGTATGGTGCTGAGATAACCGTTGTGGGTATGTCTTATCTTTTGTTCTTGAATTGTGAGATATATAGATCACATGTTGAGAAATTAGCAGTAGAAACTTTTCTGTATACTTGGTACAAGATCTTAAGTAGTATTAAAATGTATATTCTTTGCAGTAATTGATGAAAAGCAGAAAGAGACATTGCCGGAGCATGAAACCCAGCTGTCCAGCATCCGCTGGCATCTGTCTGAAGGTGGGTTAATATTTAGTGTCATTTATTTTGGTTGGAATTGATTTTTATTTTGCATTCATTTCAAAGGCACAAAGGGTTCCCAAATTCCAAGATGCCCTCCTAGCATTTAATTTAATGTTAGGCACATTTTTTGTGTGTGCACACTCATACACTGGGTTTTGTGTGTAATGTTTTATTTATAATCTTAAAAGTTTATTGCCATATTATATATATACAACATACTTACCATGGTTCTTTGAAATCACTTTCTAAAAGTATTCTCCTGTTTTTTTTTTTGGCTTTTTATAGAACAATCTGGTTTCTTTAACACAACTATTATGTGATACTGAGATGAATAACACAAATTCTTATTGCATAGAGGTAGAACTAAACAGCAGGTACAGAAAACTGAAGAACATTTGAAATCCCAGATTTATATTTTTGGCAAACAAATAAAGTTTTTTCAATTGTTATCGATTATATAGTGTTTGACGTTTCTTTTTTATAATATAATTTTATTTATTTATTTTTTGGGTGGAAACAACAGGTGGATTCCAGGAATTCAAGTTGTTAGAGCGACTTGGGGAAGGGAGCAAGCCAACAGCTATCATAGGCGAGATTTCTGACGAACTGAATTTGGATTTGGTGGTTATGAGCATGGAAGCCATCCATTCCAAGCATGTGGATGCAAACTTGCTAGCTGAGTTCATTCCCTGCCCCATCTTACTTTTGCCACTTTAGAAACTATATTTTCTCAATGCCTGACTGAACTGTTGTCTTTTAACGCAAGTTTTAACGTCATGATTCTTCAAATCATCCGTTTAGTTTTAGCAACTCGGCAATGGATGTACCTTATTCTGGGTAACCTTAATGGGATGGTTTCAGAGCAAACAATAAGTGGTTGCATCAATGAATCTAGTTGAAGTCGGAATTTCAATAATTTGTATTGGTTTTGACTCGGATAAAGCTTTAGAAAGCTTTATTTGGAGTTGCATTTTCTTTTATAGTTACTAGGGTTTCCAATGGTTTTAATGGATTTAGTGGTCAGACCCTTTAAGCTAGGTTTGTTTGCAAAAATGATGGGCATGATAGGATTATTTGTACTAATTTATTACTGCTCTGGACTATTTAATCTCGTATAAGGCCATTTGGTGGGAAATTTTAATCCAAGTAGAAAGGTAGTATTAGATAATCGAAAGGTATTAAATGACCTTAGAAATTATTAAAAATAGTCCGGTGGAATAAATATGAGATCGAATAATCTTCTTTCACCCATCATTTTTATAAACAAATATAGCCTTAGGGTATGGGTTCTAGTCATGAGAAATACATTATTTCATAAAGGAAGCTTGAGATATTTGTTTGAACTAGTAGTTGATATACCTCAGCATAACATGAGTATTAAAGAATAAGATGGGCCACTTGAAAGCAAATGTTGCTCATGTTGGGCATCCAGGGTGTGAAATTAAAATTGTCACATACACATCCATTTCGTTGGAATGGATGAATCTGTCGCGTAGAAGGGATCGTGAAATGATCACAAAATATATTATTTTTCATCTCATTAATTCCAATTTATCATAGTAATAAATTTAAGTCTAAATTAAATCACCGCCGGATCATTAATGCATGTGCCCGCCCACCTTCAAAACCTTCAATTCAACAACTAAACCAACAAAAACTAATTAATTACAAAAACTAACTCATTAGCTATATATATATATATATATATATATATATATATATATATATATATATAGGGTCAGGTTAACAGTAAAGAAACTTACTACTTTGTTAAAATCTGGAAAAAATAACCACTGAAATTTTTCATCATCTGGTGTTTTGGATTGATTTCATAACAATGAGCATCGCTTTATTCTAACAACTCTTTTTTATATGTGTATTCAAAGCAGCGTAATTGATTTATTATGGAAAATTAAGATTCCAAACATAAAAATAAGTTGTTTTAAAAAAAAAACAAAAAATTCTTGTTATCTTAACAAGTAATTTGTTAATAAAAAAAAAAAAATATATATATATATAGACAGGGATTTCACCCACTTATATGTTATGCAAAACTCTCATGTCTTTTTTGTATTACATAGTTTTACACTAATTTTCACTTCTTAATATTATATTAAATACTAATATTACAAAATATTGTATTAATATTAATATTATAAAATTTTATATTATATTAATATTAATATTACAAAATATTATTATTAATATATTTATATAATAATATTATTATTATAAATATTAATAATAGTGTATATAAATATTAATAATATTATTAATATAATTTATAATATTTTAATATTATTAATATAAATAATATTAATGATTTTTTAATAATATTTAGTTAATGATTTTGTAATAATATTTATTTTAAGATAACATTATTACAAAATTATTAACTTAAACTTTTAAATTAAAGATAATATTATTACAAAATTATTAACTAAACTCAACCTAAGCACAAGCTCTCACGGTTGAGTTTTTTTTTTTTTCTATGTCATTTTGGTTTTCATTCACATTCAATTTTTTTTTAATATTTAATTTTAAAGTTTAAGTTAATAATTTTGTAATAATATTATCTTAAAATAAATATTATTACAAAATCATTAACTAAATATTATTACAAAATCATTAATATTATTTATATTAATAATATTAGTATTATAAAATATTAATATTAATACACTATTATTAATATTAATAATAATAATAATATTATTATTATAAAATATTAATAATAATATTTTGTAATATTATTAATATAATATTTTATAATATTAATATTAATACAATATTTTGTAATATTAGTATTTAATATAATATTAAAAGTGAAAATTAATGTAAAACTATGTAATACAAAAAGGCGTGAGAGTTTTACATGGGTGAAATTTGCTTGGCCGTGAGTGAGCTTGTCTTGCTTTGGGGTTTTTTTTTTTTTTTATTAACGGTAGGAAGAGCTTATAGCGGTCGGGGAGTTATTTATGTTTCAATCTTAGCCTTCCAATAAGTTAATTAACTATCTAGAAAAAGAGGTTGTTAGAAGCGATGTTGTCCACGGCAAGTTAATCACATGGATGGAATCCATATATATATATATATATATATATATATATATATATATATATATATATATATATATATATATAGAAGGATCGTCAGTCATACCCTTATCTTACTCACCCGTGTTTCACCCCTTTAAGCGACGATTTTAAATACAACTGTCGTTAAATACATACTTTTAACGACGCGTCGCCTTAAAGGGGGACAGTTGTATAATCAAACATATAAACTAGTTTATATGTTATGGCGAAGGTTCGACAGCGTCGCTAAAAGTATGAATTGACGGTTGTATGGTAAAGCAAACGTCGCTTAAAGGGGGTGAGCACGGATAAGTAAGATAAGAGGTATGACTTGATCCGAGAGTATATATATATATATATATATATATATATATATATATATATATATATATATATATATATACACGCATTACCTACGAACGAAAAGGATCAAGGATATATTCCTTGATTCTACATACCTTGCTTACCCCCTTTAGCGATGGACCAGATGATGGTTCGGTTCGTCGCGTATATGAGAAAATCCTCGTCATAATTTTTAACGACGCATCGAACCGTCGCCATAACATATAAATCGTTTATATGTTTTATAATGATTTGGACCGAACTAGACACGATAAACTACGGCCATGATCGGCTAGCTTTTTAATGGTAGCCAAAACGACACTGACAGGTTTTGGCGAAATTTGAAAAAGTTAAGTCCAAGTCTTTTTGTGGGCGGTTTACCATGGCCTAAATTGATTTATAACCAATTTTTAACATATTTTTGAGTCTAGCCCAAATGGCCGATCCCATCGCCGACACTTGATCGTACCACCTCTGCCTTTGACGGTAGCAAGCTAAAACTACCGAAGTTTTAGTGGGCTAAAAAAATGAGGCCCAAAACCCATTTTTTGACAGCCCGACCCGCGTCTTGGGCCAATTTAGACAGGTCTAGACCGAACTGTCGCTAAATGTGGTGAGCATAATATGTAGGATCAAGGGGGTATGCCCTTGAAATGGACTATATATATATATATATATATAAAATGTAAGTATGTATATTATCGGAGAAGATCATGTTCATACTCCTTTATTTAACATACTTTGTTCACCACCTTTAACGACAGACTGAAACTGACCGGGACGACGGTTCGATCCGTCACGTATATCAGAGAACCATCATTTTAACTTTTAGCGACACATCGAACCGTCACCATAACATATAAACTGTTCATCTGTTCTATAGCGACAGACCAAATCATCGTCCGATCTATCGTTAAAGATGATAAACAAGCTATGTAAAATAAAATGATATGCATCAGAAATAGACTGCGTATATTATATATACATGGGGCAATATATAGTTATAACTAGTGAATTCAATTATTTTATCACATTGTCTGTCTGATTATCTATATATCTCTCATGCATGAGACTGGTACAAAATTCATGTTCATTATATATGAATATGTATTTTTATAATTAATCATGAAATTTAAACATGGAGTATTTTAGTAGTCATGTAGACACATCATTTACTTTTTATTTTATCTTTTGATCGGTTAGTTTTTTTTTTTGGTTTGATAAAATGTTATAACTTATACTATCACCATTCCATAATAATTGATTTTTTAAAAAAAAAAAATTATTTCAATTTATTTGTCCTTTACAACTTTCTAAGACAATATATAAATTATTTATTTTCCTGTATGACCCTAACTTCTCTCATTGTTCTAAAAAATTTTATCTATCGTATTAATAATTTTTAACTTTTCATAAAAGAGTAGTGATAAAATTTTATACAAATTTTAATTATTAAATGATTTTCTTAATTTATGTGTATGAAACTAAAACAACTATTATTATAGAATGGAGGTTGTAACACCCCAGTCCCACATCGAAAGATAGGGGAAAAATTTGTCTGCATATAAGGAAATAAGTTACTACCAATAGTACCTTCAAGTCATGACATTTTGGGTGAGTTTGTGGTGGGCTAAGTTGACACAAGAAGATACTATTGGGCCAATAGTTTGAGGCCTTATTTTGATGGATTTGATTTGATTCAGACTTAGGATTTGACCCAAGATTTGTTTCGGACTCAAGATTTGACCCGAGTTATTACATATGGTATCAAAGCCGACTCTCGAAAGCTCAGGTTGGGTCATCCGATCGGGTTACTGGAGGTGGGGACACGAAGGCTGGTGGTATTATTATCCCACAATGGCTAGAGAGGCAAAGATCTTTGGGCTGTGTGTGTGATCGGTAGTACCTTTAAGTCATGACCTTTTGGGTGAGCCTGTGGTGGGCTAAGTTGACCCAAGAAGATACTATTGAGTCAGTAGTTTGAGGCCTTATTTTGATGTATTTGATTCGATTCGAATTTAGAATTTGATGCAAAATTTGTTTCGAACTCGAGATTTGACACGGGTTATTATAGAGGTAATATCTAATTAGTCGTTAAAATTAGTTACAAAATACTTGAGCAATGGTATATATTCCAATAAGAGAATTTAACACCATGACATGTCACCCCTTTAAAGAATAATTTCAATGGTTGATGAATGAATTTGTGGGCCTGAATAATTTGGTGGCTCCCATGCTACGTGAAGGGTTCTTTTTCATGCAGTGGTATATTTTGGACACTGGATTGGGATTTAAGGAATTTATGATTTCTTGTTATATTCAATTTTTAATTTATAAAGAAAGAGTCAAGATTAAATTCGATTTTTTTTAAAGGAGATTAACTCCTATAATGGTAGTTTAAAGAATTGGAATTTCTATCTTTTGGTGTGAGTTTCTTTATTCACGATACTCTGACTATTATTCACGATATCTGACTATTCACGTTCTGGCACTATTCACCAAAAAATAAAATTTCTTCTTTTTGTCCAAAATATCTATTCGGATACTAGCTTTGATTGTATCCATGTTTTGATCATTCTTGAATTTTACACCACTATGATTATTTTGAGGTATTTTTGGACGTGGATAAAACAAAGTCACGAATCCTTAATCCTTAATCCTTGTCATTTTGTTTCCTTTGGATTCGTTTCTTTAAAATATTTTTCATAATCTTGATCTTAAATGATGATATTATTGAATATCTTTGGCACGTAGTGCAAAGATGAATGATTTTCGAAGAATATCTTCGCCCAGTAGGCAAAGATGAGCAGTGTTTAGATGAACATGACCAATGATGAATATCTTTGGCACAGAGTGCAAAGATGAATATTTGATTCGGATGTATATTGATTGATGTTCTGAGGATAAAAGATAGAGCGATGAACTTTTAAATTCATACATAGTAAGAAAGTAGTTTGCATTCTCTACTTAACTCTCTAATGAATTATTATTTTCATTTGGGAATATTGATTTAAAATTTGTTGTCTATTGTATTCTATTAGATTTTTCCCTGTTGAAGACTAACGATAATTTGTTGTATATTATCTTAGTCATAATATTCTTTATGGGCTAGTTGAGCTCACCCTTTTCCTTTTTGTTCCATTTTTCTTCTCGGGGAGGCGAGAATATAGCGAGTACGAGTTGGGGTATGGAATGAAGGTTTTAGAAAGAATTGTTTAGTAGTCCTCACCATTTTGTAAAATAATGTATCAATAAATGTGATGAGAATTTATTTGAGTATAGATATTATGTCAGAAGATAATATTTGTATTCAAACTCACGATTTACTGGTTGTAATAATAAAGTTGTAGTTGTTTCATGTACCATATATTTGGCGACTCGGAATGGGTTGGATGGAATGGACCTATTTTGGGGGCGCCACGATTTAAATATCGAGCTTAGGATATGATCTCTGGCGGAGATCGGGGAATAGAACTAGGAGGGAGAGGCGAGTAAATCCTTCGCTAGTGTGTCCTACCTAAGCTTATTTGTTAGTTGGTTAGTATATAGGATATTATGTGATATATTGATTTCCTTAATTAACCCTTGTTTTATGGCGTGATTTGAGAATGTTGACCGAGAATATTAACATTGGAGTAAATGAGACCGTGGAGATGCCCTGTATTTACCAACGAGGAGAACGTGCAACAAATGTGGCAATGTACCTCCATGAAACAACACCTGAAAGCGAGATGATGAACGAGGGGATGTTTAGAAACTTTTTTGCGATTCATGCAAAATCGGACGAGGAGACTCGTGTTCAAAATCTGAGAGGAAATGATAACAATTCACGTGGTGGTCACAACCAAGCGATTCAAAGAGTTGGGACCACGAGTGCTGGGAAAGCCGGATCCGATTAAAAAAGCGAGACGTGGGTCAAACAAATTACCAAGATATTCGATGTCTTGGGATGCACGGAGGAACAAAAAGTTCTATTCGCTACTTTTATGTCTCGTGAATGAGGGTAGATCTTGGTAGGAATCGTGAAGCGTACTCCATCCAAATTGCACTTTCGGCATGTCGCTACGGAGACGTCAGAAAAGCGATTCAATGACAAGTACTTCCCGAAAGTATTCGTCATATGAAGGAAGTGGAGTTTATTAGACTGGAAGCAGAATAACGTGACGGTGTCCAAAGACGAGGCTAAGTTCAGCGGAGTTATCCAGGTTCAGCACCTCATTTGGTGGAGAATGAGGAACGATGACGCAGAGATGTTTCGAGAGATTTGAAACCCCCAGATACGTCAAGATCTCATTTCTCATAAATTTTTCTCTATTCAGATGTTGTCAGCGGGGCTCGGTTGTTAGAAGCGAGATAACGAAATACGTTCAACCGAGGGACCATAACCGAGGATCATACTAGAAGATAGCGAGCCATCGAATAACGATAACCGGCGGAGAAAGAAGAATACGGACAAAAAGCGGAACCACTCGGTGGTAATCATGGCCATGAAAATAGAAGAAGCGAATCGGGAGGAGATTTTAAAAGAGGAGATTCAACAACGACCATTTGAAGGCGTCGCCGCCAAGAAGAACTAGTTCGAGGAGGAGAAAGACCACCGGTCAGTATGTTACAAATGTGGGAAGAGGGACATATCACCCCAAACCGCCCAACAGTTTAAGGTATGCTTTATAATTGTGAAAAAAGAAGGACATATCGCTTTCGAGATTTTACGATATCGAAACCCATCCAATGGAATGGTGACTCAAAAGGATGTCCCGTAAAAGTCAAAGTCAGCGGCCTCTGGAAAGGCGTTTGTCGTGGCCGGTCAAAATGCGAGAACCCGAACGAGTTTAGCACAGGTTAGTTAAATATAAATTCTTGCGAAGTTTATACCTTACTAGATAATTGGGTTCTACCCATTCTTTTATCTCTCTTTCTTGCGCTCAACGTTTGAACTCGACTACGGAGAAATTAGACTTTGAATTTATTTATGGAGACTCGTTAGGAGAAACTTTCATTACATCCGTTGTTTAGAAATCTTGCTTGATTCAGGTTGACACTATCACATTACCTGTTAACCTTATTTCTATAGAGATATTTGCTTTTGATGTGATTTTAAGGTTAACTACTCATCATGCCGAAATTGATTACTTTCGTAAGGTTGTTAGTTTTCATATTCCTAAGCAACCTGTTATTCAAATTCAAGCAATCAAACCATTGTAGTGAAACATTTTCATATCAAGCCATGAAGTCATTCGTTTATTACGGATGTTAATTTTTCTTAGTCCATGTTATGGATTTGAATAAAGACACGTCAGATTTGAATAATATTCCTGTTATTATTTATTTTTCCGACGTATTTCTCAAGAATTTCTTGGCTTACTCCCAAAGCTCGATATTAAATTTTGTATCAATTTGAACCCCAGACAAAACTCATTTCTAAAATCTCATATCGAATGGCTCTATTGAACTTCGTGGAGTTAAAATTCAACTATAAATTTGGTACTGAGCCTTTATCTGGTGACTTCCTTTTGTGGAATGCAAAGCCAGACTCTCCGTAGGGACACCATATTCGCATGCGATAGTAAAGAACCCGATAGGTGTCATTGTAACGTCTTATCCATGGTTGGGATATAAGTCACAGTTGAGAACAACCTAAGTCTCAGAATCGAAATACGTAGCTTTACAGAAGCTTAGTTGGTTATTATCTGAGATTCGTTGAAGGATATTCTCGAATCGCTATTCCATTAACTTTGGTGACTGTAGTGAGAGATACAAAATTCGAATGGAGCAAGGAATGTGGGAAGAGCTTGAAGAACTCAAAAGGAGACTCATTTCAACACATGTTCGACCATGCCATCCCGGAAAATTAACGTGGTAGCCGACGTGTTGAGTAGAAGATCGTATACAAGCTGAGTAAGATATTGTCAAAGACTCATTTCAGTATAATTTATAAATAATAGAGATGGAGATGAAAACTCTAGGTACCCACGTGATGGTATACTGAGTATAATCGACTTTAATCGATAAAGTTAAAAGTCATTCAAGCCTACACACCGGAATGATGAATTTGAAGAAGGAGGTGCGAAGTTGTTATTTCAAAAGCAAGAATGGGAGGAAAGCTCAAACCTTCGATTTATTAATCCATTTGAAATTCTCGATCGAATCAGGCTGTGGCCTATAGACTCGCTTTTACCGCCAAGTATGACGCGTGTTCATGTATCGATGTTACGTAAATATGTGGACGACCCGAACCACGCTATTGAAGAAACCGAACGCAGAGATAGCCAAGACTTAACATACGAGGAGGTACTGTCAAGATCTTGGATAGGAAAGAACATGTCCTATGTAATCGAGGTTATACCACAAGTTAAAATTTTGTGGAGAAACCATGCTTATTGAGGAAATGACACGGGAGTTGGAAGCGGAAATGAAAGCGAGGTATTCTCATCTTTTCAAAACACCAGAGTACATACGTCAATTTCGAGGACGAAATTTCATAAGGAAGGGAGGTTGTAAGACCGAAATTTTTTAAATAAAAGGAATTTCCTCTATTTATTATTTTGAAATAGTAAGGTTGATTTGATTAATGTGGTTAGTTATGGGTAAAATCATAAATATTTGAATAAGCGAAGTGGTTATAAAATATTCATTATCGTCGGGAATATTCTTTTGGTCGTGGAATATTAAATGATCGTCTTGGGAATATTAAATGCGACGGCCATGATCTTTTGTGGGCCCCATGGAAAGCGATTGGATGAAGAAAGCGACAAATATAAGTTGTTTATAAATAACTTGGTACAGTAGTTATTCACTGAATTAATACTATTGGAATACCCGTTGGTTAAAACACACTAATATCTGGCGTTGTTGAAGCAAGAAGACACCAGTATTGCAATTCAATTATTGATTCTTACGTGAAGGCTTTTCAATAATTATTATGTTAATTAATTCTTTGTTCAAATATTTTATTTTATTGATTCAATAATTCTTTGCATTGATATTTTATATTATTGTTGTTTCAATAAATTGTCATTACGTATTTTCCATTATCGAGGCAATAATTCATATTATCCGAATAATATTATTAGATAACATTATTGGCAATGTCTAGAAAGTTTACATCTAAGGAGAGGTTTGGTCACCTAATCATGCTGCCAAGAAGGAGAAATTCTTATTGGAAAGCCCCTCTTCTGGAACCGCCTGGTTGTCAATAATGTGATTACGTAATATTATTTGTGAATAATTAATTATTGATTTATATGATGAGGAAAATATTGATTTTATGTGGATATAGATGGAGAAAATTTTAAAATGACAATTGTTGAAAATTAATATTTTATCTTTTACGATAAAATAATTCATTTAAATATATTATTTTAATAATATATTAACGGTGATATTTTTACAACGAATGTGGGATATATGAGTATCACGAGGAAGAAGAGTATTTTATTGCAATAAATGTTTAAAACATGTTAAACATGTCGGTGGACCCCATTTCTTGATCGAAATTTGATTATAGCTTTGTAAAATTGTCCGTATGTGGATTTGGTCAATTTACATTTTGGAATTTGGTAAAACTTTCTTACGTAAAGTTGTAGAGAATTGAATTTCCTATAAAAAGTCGCTAGATTCAATTTTACGATAAAATGGCTATTTATTATGAATTATTGAAGTTCTAAAGTTAAAATAATTGATTTTGGAAGTTTTATTTATTTTATTAATAAAACGTTTTTTATATGTTGTGGGCATATTTAACATGTGCATGGTGGGTGAATTCAGATTCAAGATGTGGGCGTATGAATTTTGTTTATATAATATTATTATATTCAATTTTCTGCTTTGGTGTTCTAAGCAATTTCTATAAATAGGGTGCTTATGTTAGAATTGAAAATCACACTGTAAATCAAGTTTTCTCTCTATATTATCGGCGTATTCTTGTGAGTATTTTGAGTATACTTTGAGTATTGCTATCTGGTGCAAGTTCAAGTCATAGCCTTTATATCAAGGTGTTTCAACTAGAAAGTCTTGTCTTCGAGGTAAGAAGATGTTATTTTCTTCTCAAATGATATTATTTCTTCAATATCATTATCTTTGAAATATTGGTTGGAACTTTTTATCAAATTTGGAACTTTTTCATGTCGGGGTTACTTATTCATGAGTTACTATTCACGAAGTTACTATTCATGAGTTATTATTCACGATTCTACTATTCACTTAGTACTATTAAGTAAGCGTGAAGATGTTTTTTGTGGAATTTCTATCTTTAGTGTTTGAGATTACTATTCACGTATACGACACTATTCACGATCATCGATTAATCGCTCATCGAAAAATGAAAATTTTTCTTTTAGTGTAAAATATCTATTCGGATACTAGCTTTGATTGTATCCATATTTTGATCATTCTTGAATTTTACACCACTATGATTATTTTTGAGGTATTTTGGGACGTGGATAAAACAAAATACTTAATCCTTAATCCTTAATCCTTGTCATTTTGTTTCAATTGGATTCGTTTCTTTAAAAATATTTTTCATAATCTTGATCTTAAATGATGATATTATTGAATATCTTTGGCACCGTAGTCAAAGATGAATGATTTCGAAGAATATCTTTGGCCGTAGAAAAAAAGATGAACAGTGTTTAGATGAAACATGACTTAATCGATGAATATCTTTGGCACTGTAGTAAAAGATGAATATTTGATTCCAGATGTATATTGATTGATGTTACTGTGGATAAAAGATGAGCGATGAACTTTTAAATTCATACATAGAAGATAGTAGTTTGCATTCTCTACTTAACTCTTCTAATGAATTATTATTCATTTGCGAATATTGATTTAAAAATTTGTTGTCTATTGTATTCTATTAGATTTTTTCCTGTTGAAGACTAACGATAATTTGTTGTATATTATCTTAGTCATAATATTCTTCTTGGGCTAGTTTGAGCTCACCCTTTTCCCTTTTGTTCCATTTTTCTTCTCGGGAGGCGAGAATATAAGCGAGTACTTAGCCTGGGGTATGGAATGAAGGTTTTAGAAAGAATTGTTTAGTAGTCCTCACCATTTTGTAAAATAATGTATCAATAAATGTGATGAGGATTTATTTGAGTATAGATAATGTCTAGAAGATAATATTTGTATTCAAACTCACAGTTTTACGGTTGTAATAATAAAGTTGTAGTTGTTTCTGTACCATATATTTGGCGACTCAGAATGGGTTGGATGGAATGGACCTATTTTGGGGGCGTCACATTAGATATTTCCAATTTTTTTTGTTTTTTCTTGTAACTCCCAAAAAATATATATTATTTATTCCAACTGGAATTTTTACATAATATGGTGTTTTGAGTGTAATTTAGATACATATACAAGAACATGGTTGTATATGTATCTAAATTACACCCAAAATACCATATTATATAAAAATAAACATATTTGTGTAGAAGGACTCATTCCCTAAAAAATTATCATCTTTCCTCATCTTTGCCATGAAGCACAAGTAGAATTAAGATCAATGAAATGAAGCTTCATTAGTTATTATTAGGATTCTCTCTATTTTAAGTAAATGAAAACTCTCTATTTTATGGTTTAAATTTAAAATGTGTTCTCTTGTCAGCATGATATTACATTACAATATATTTTAGAACTGGACCATGAAATGGAGAGTCTCCATTAGAGAATCCAGGTCCAGTTAAGTCTGCGTGGATGATTAGGTTTTCAAAATGTAATTATTTTTAAAAAGGCTTAAATATGAATTAGTACCCTAAACTATAGGTCATATTCCACTTCGGTGACCCACCTTTCAATTTAATTTGTCAATTAGATGATTAAACTATCAATTTTTTCCAATTACAACAAATTGATTGTGCCACGTCAGAAATTGATGATGTGGCCCCGCTGACTAGACTAATTAATGTACACGTGTAATTAAAAATTATTATTTCAAATGAATTTTATATTTATTAAATGTCTTAAGGGTAAAAAAGTCAAATCACTATTAAATATCGATTGCTTTTTTATTTATTCCTCCATCTCCTAACGCGTCGTGCCTCCATCTAAAATTTCGCTACTCAAAGTGTTTACGCCATTTTTCAAAATCTTCAATCTCACTCCTCCCAACAAACCGTCAAAAACATAAATGGGAGGAACAAAAAGATCAATAACAAAGCTGGGTATCGAGACCAGCGGATCAAAAACAAAAATTAAATCCTAATTGCAAACTCAAACCCAACCATTACTATTAATGGGTATTGGATCTCCGGCTCTCGGAAAATTCTTCGACGATTTGTCTCCTTCATCACTAACCCAACCATTACTACTGAAATCAAAAAATTCAGAAATTCCAGGTATAAACCCTAAGCAACATAAACAAACACATAAATCCTAATTGCAAACTCAAACCAGCAACCAAATTGTAAACTCAAACCAACAATCAAATGAAACCCAAACCAAAATGAAAGATCAAAAGACAAAATTATTATGAACTGGAATTATAGATTTAAGAAATTAGACAAATTTGTCAAGCCCACTCTGGAGGATAGGTTCCCGATTTCTGGAGGAATGGCTCTGGCGAGCTCGTTTCCTGAAACGGTGAGGTATTCAAGGAATGGGAAGCGGCCATATTAGGAGGAATTGAGCAGAGAAAAAGTTGTCGTAGAAGGTGGAGATGTGTGAGGCTCGAGAAAATGGTCACTACAACAAAAGGCTTATCAAAGAATCAAGACATCGTCGGCGACCACATACGGTCAGCAGATGGCTATCTCATGACAGTATCGGTCATTGATATGAGTCGCAGATAATCTGGTTGCTGGAAGGACATCAACGACCAACAATAGCGACCCAATTATTAGCGATCGTAATTAGCGGCCGATAATCTGCTATTATGACTTATGCCGAAGTCATTTTTCACGCGTGACGTGTCACACGTGTCGTAATGACCAATAATAGCGACCAGCATTACGCTAGATTCAAAGAAGTTTCGATTATTACGTCGATGATTTTTAGCGATCGCGACGCATCGTCGATGTTTTTTTTTTTTTTAAATTTTGCCTATTTTATTGATTTCCCAAAATAACCTCGCTTTGTACCGCTTTCAATCCAAACACAAATATATATATATATATATATATATATATATATATATATACAAACATCCATATTAACATCCATCCAATACAATACAAAACATTCATCCATGAATAAACATTCATCCAATACAATACAAAACATTCATCCAACACAATATAATCGATATCGTAAACATCCATATAAACTAATACAATTGTCCAAAGAATGAATCTAAAAGAGTACAAGGCTTTAAAAATCTAAAAAATAAGTCAAGCGCTCTTTCATGGATCATCCAAATTAGGATCCTGTAATTATCAAAGTAATAAAACATATATGTTACATATAAGTAAGACATCGACTCGTAGACTATAAACATATAAGACAATGTAGCTAAACAATAAACGATATATATATATACCGCTCACATTGTTGTCTTTGCTGCTGCTTCGCTCTGCCTGCCGCCATCTGCCTTTCTCTCGCTTAACTCATCGGGACTCGAGAGATCGCAGATGCCCTCCCAAGATATTTGAAGAAGATCACGATCTGACAGATCGCTCTCTCACATAGTCGGCCAGGAGTATGATAAATTTGGATAACTGACGATTATGTAGGTAGGGTGGCGTGAAAGTACGTGTGCCAATGCGATGATGGTCAAGCGTTGTCTTTGTCCTTGGCCTTTGACATAATTTTTCTTCACGATGGGACGCTCTCCCATAATTTTGATCAATCGACGGAGACTGGGTGCCTTCGAGGATAAGCGCTCGTTCATTAAGCCCTTATAAGTGTCCCGTCGAAGATGAACAATTAAATAGTTAAAAATAAATAAAAAAAAATACTAAAGAAGGTCGTTACAATTTATAAACAACATATTAAGATAAAGTGAACTTATTATCGCTTATCTAAAACGACAGTGGTAGACCATCGCGGTGGCTACATACACATCCAACCAATTGATAGGTTGACCTTGAGACCGAGACTCCTATAGTTCATTTTCTCATATTATTATGTAAACATATGATATTTTAGCTACAAAAGATGATCAGAACATAACATACGTACCACGGGCAAAGAATGATGTCATAATTGTGATATAATCCACCGTCACGCGTTTTTTGCTTTTCTACCGTAAATCGATACACCTGAGGATCTGCTCGGCGCATCTTCGCGCTCTTGACCCAAATTTCTCGCCTCTCTCATGGTCACACATCTGCGCACCTATATGGAACATGCGCACCACCGGGGGGCTAGCGCTCACGCATATATCTTGCTTCACCACATCCCGGATGGTCAATCTCAAAGATTGCGAGGCTTTTGTCGTTCTTGTTCAAATTATCTTTAGTTAAATGACGACGACTTCGCGAATAGTGTAATCGAATAAGCGATGCATGTGCATCGTCCCATCTATATCGCTTACGCAAATAAAACAACAATAATAATATTAAAACCGTTATATTACTAAACAATATTATTTGATTAACTATGTATTATCTATCGGAGTGATAAAAAATATACCGAAATTCAAATTTAAATCAGATCCTTATGGGCGAGAGTGTTTTCGCGCCACGTAATCATCTTGGCGTGAAAGCAGATTACGTAACTTATAATTGTGAAATGCACTTTACAATTTTACTATCTTGAAAATCACTACAATATACAATAATTTATATTAAAACCCTTACATTTAAATCACTACTATATTTATAAAATGAAAATATTAAACCCTATATATATATACACGATGTTTAACTTACGTCTTTATCCGGAGGAGGACGGATCAGATAAGAATCGCGATCATCCCGGATTAGCAAGGGCCTTCTAACACATGATTAGGGGTTCAGACCCAACCCGTGACTTTCGTCTGTTGCGAGTTAGAAAACATCTATAAATAAAAATTTAGGATGTTAGTATAAGTTATAAATGAAAGGTACATAAACATGTCGGGGATATAGAGAACATCGGGATATTTAATTGTATGTAAACAAAAGGACAATAGGATTGGATAGTCTGAAGAGCCTTTAGGATAGTCTAAGCGTGTATATTTAAGTTACTTAAGGTTACTTTTAGCATCACCAAACTTTATTTAATCATCTAACTCATTTTGACTTATCAAAGCTCACTTTAGGCTCGAAAAGAGAGCTTTAAATTGGTTTTCTTGTTGGCTTTATTAATGACCATGTTTGGGAATCATTACTAGCATGTATGAGAAACTTTGTATCTTCTCATAATAGTCCTTTAAGGTCAGTACTATAAATTGTCCAAAACAGGTCCATTTTGGATTTAAAATGTGATTTTAACAAGTCTCATGCTCAAAATGGCTTGGGCTTGGTTCCTTTAGTTTGTGTAGCTTTCTTATGTCCTATTATGACTATTGAAACTTGTGTATGGGGTCCGGGTATGGTGGTTCACTATTTTAGTGTTCATTGTTCTATAAAGCTTATTTTCATTGATTTTAAGCAAGAATTTGCACAACACACCATGTAGACCTTTAACTAACTTAGGGAACCATTTTACATGTTATCTATAGGCAATGTATGTACTCCTCACTATCTAACAACACTAGTCACAATAAGTTGGCCATAACAAATTCCTTTATAGCACAATTTTGGCTATGAAATCCCCAACAATACCATAACAGTAACACATATGGCCATAATACCCTTATCAGAAGACCCAAATTTTTTAAATAAAAGGAATTTTCT
>CM035172.1:135758853-135888009 GCA_020205615.1 Panax quinquefolius | reverse complement strand
TTCGTCGAATAGTAACTCACACGAATAGTAACTCATGAATAGTAACTTCAATGAATAGTAACTCATGAATAATAACCCGAAACATGGAAAAAGTTCAAATTTGATAAAAGTTTCAACGAATATTTGAAAGCATAATGATATTGAAGAAATAATATCATTTGAGAAAAAATAACATCCACCTCACCTCGAAAAGATTAGTACTCTATTTGGAATAGCGGGTATAGTCTTTGAAGGGAACTTTGCAGCGTCTAACAATACTCAAAGTATACTCAAAATACTCACAAGAATAAAACTCGATAATATAGAAAAGCAGGGTTTAGGGTGTGATTTTCAATTCTAACTAAGCACCTTATTTATAGGAAATTCTTGGAAGAATTTTAAGCGAAAATTTAATAAATTAATAATATTATTTTTCAAATTTCCCTCGCCCACTAATTTGGTCCCGAGACATCCACCACCATGTGACAAAACATTAAAACGTTTTTCTTAATTTAAATAATTAAAACTTCCAAAAATCAATTATTTGGAACTACGAAACTTCAATAATTCATAATAAATAGCCTTTCATCGAAAAATTTTAATCCCGCATGTTTTTATAGGAAATTCAATTCTCTACAACTTTGGAAGAAAGTTTTCCAAATTCCAAACAAAATTGGCCAGAAATCCTGAAGCAGGCGATTTTTACACATATAATCAAATTTGGATTGATAAATGGGGTCCGCAGACATGTTTAACATGTTTTTAAATATTTATTTGCAACAAAATACTCTTCCTCCTCGTATACTCATATATCCCACATTACGTTGTAAAAAATATCACCATTATTATATTATTAAAATATAATAATATATTTAAATAGATTATTTTTATCGAGAAAAGATAAAATTTCATTTTTCAATAATTGTCACGTTAAAATTTTCTCCATCTATATCCACATAAAATCAATATTTTTCCTCATCATATGAATCGATAATTAATTATTCACAAATAATATTACTGAATCCACAATATTGACACAAGGACGGTTCTGAGGAAAGAGGGCTTTCGATAAAATTTCTCTCTTCTTGGCGTATGATTAGGTGACCAAACCTCTCCTTAGGCGAACTTTCTAGACATTGCCAATAATGTTATCTAATAATATTATTGAGATAATATGAATTATTGATCCGATAATGAAAAATCTTGTGTAATGATAATTATTGAAACAACGATATATAAAATATCAGCGCAACAATTATTAACTCGATAAAATCTTGAGCGATAATTCTTGTAACCATTATTGAGTAGTGCCTTCTTACGTAAGAATCGATAATTGGTGCAATACTGAGTGTCTTCTTGTGTTTTTAACCAAAGTATTTTAACGATATTAGCGGTAACAACTTCTGTGGTTATTTTTAAACAACTTATATTTATGCGTTTCTTCATCGATCGCTTTTCTGGTTATGGGGCCCACATGCTAGGCTGCCGCAGTAAATGCGAATATTCACAGAAGCGATGCGAATATTCCACGACTGACGAATATTCACCGAAACAACGATGAATATTTTATAACCACTTGCTTATTTTGAAATATTTGCGTATTTTACCCTAACTATCCACATTAATCAAATCAGCCCTTCTTATTTCAAAATAATAAATAGAAAATTTAATTTCATTAATAATAAGTTGGGGTCTTACAACCTCCCTCCTTATGAAATTTACGTCCTCGAAATTGGCGTGCGTCACACAGTGTTTGAAAAGGTGAGGATACCTCGCTTTCATTTAGTTTCCAATTCCGGTCATTTCCTCTATAGCATGATTCCTCCACAAAACTTTAACTTGTGGTATGACCTTTCTTGCGTGGGACATGCTCCTTCCTATCCAAAATCTTGGCGGTACCTCACCATACGTTAAGTCTTGGCTATCTCGTCCAGGTTCTAACTTTCATAGCGTGGTTCGGGTCTTTCACATATTCTGAAATGCAGATATGTGAAACACATTATGAACACGAGAGCATACTTGGAGGTAACGCGAGTCTATAGGCTACATTTCTACTCATTCGAGAATTTGAAATGGACCCGATAAATCGTGGATTGAGCTTTCCTCTCTTCCCAAATCTTGTAACTCCCTTCCATGGAGCAACTTAATGATGTCATGATCCCCCACACTAAATTCCACGTCCTTTCGATGAAGATCCGCATAACTCTTTTTGTCGATCTTGTGCCGTTTATGTATCGTTGTCGAATCATTTGGATCTTTTTAGTGATAAATACGTACTAACTTCGGGTCCCAACGATGTTGCTTCACCACCTCGTCCCAACATATTTGGAGAAGCGACACTTTCGTCCCATATAATGCTTCAAATGGAGCCACACCTATACTTGCGATAAGCATTGTTGTGGAGAATTCCACCAATGGTAAATACTTATCCCCCTTGCCCTTGAAATCAGGACCGAGTCTTAATAAATCTTCAAGAGTTTGAATAGTCCTCTGATTGTCCGTCTGGTTTGAGGATGGTATCTTAACTTAAATAAATAATCCGTGCCCGTAGCTTTTTGCGAAGCTAACCCCAAAATCTTGAAGTGAATCTTGGGTCACGATCCGAAAACTATGGATACGTACATGCCGTACGACCTCACAATCTCGTTCACGTGTCATACTAGCAAGGCGTTCAGTGAATAAGTCTCCGTATCGGCAAGAAATGAGCGGAACTTGGTTAATCTATCATGAATAACCCAAATAGCATTGATGCCTTGAGAAGCCGTAGGAAGACCCGTAACGAAATCCATGGTAATGTGTTCCTTCCATTTGAATCTCGAGTGGTTGCAGCGGACCCTTAGGTACTAGATGCTCGCCTTTACCGTTGACAAGTTAAACACATTGAGATAAACTTTGCAATCTCTCTCTTCATATTGTTCCACAAAATGTATGTCGAAGATCACGATACATTTTAGTACTTCGAGATGGATTGCCAAATGGTGTATTGTGTGCCTCCATCGTAATCTTGTACTTGAAATCAGTCGTTAGGAACACAAAGTCTAGAGTGGACTCAAGTATTCCTTCTTCATCAATTCTAAACTTAGGAATAGCTCCTTCTTGTACTTTCTTCTTCATACGCATCGATTTCTAGATTGGGTGGCTTGAAGCGACCTTAACTTTTCTATTAAAGTTGGCTCTGTCGTATACTTGACATCATCGCTTTCGTTCTCGCATATGATCTTCTACTCAATGCGTCGGCTACCATTCAGCTTTTCGGGATGGTATTGAATAGTGTGGTCGTAGTCTTTTCAATAGCTCGAGCCAGCGTCATTGCCGCATGTTGAGTTCTTTTTGAGTGAAGAAATATTTAAGGCTTTTATGGTGCGAATATATCTCCACTTTCTCCCCATATAGATAGTGCCTCCATATCTTTAAGCAGCAGCAGCATTGCGCCAACTCTAGATCATGAGTAGGATAATTCCTCTCATACTCTTTAAGTTGTCGCGAGGCATAGGCTATGACTTTCCCGTTGCATGAGAACACATCCTAACCCTTTTGCACGAAGCATCGTTTGTAGATAACAAATCCATCCAACGAGGATGGTATTGTTAGAAACAGTCTTAGAAATAAGTCTCCTCTTAAGCTCTTGGAAACTTTTCTCGCATTCTTCGCTCCAAGCGAATTTTGTATCCTTTCGAGTTAGTTGAGTTAATGGAGTAGCGATTCGAAAACCCTTCCACGAATCTCCGATAATAACCAGCTAAGCCCAAAAGCTACGTCTTGATCTCATGGGCTTGGTTGCTCTGAACTTTGTATTGCTTGAATCTTCGTTTGGATCAACGGATGCTCCATGTTTTGACACCCGTGCCCAAGAAATGCTACTTCCTCAAGCGAACTTCGCATTTCTTCAATTTGGCATATAGTTTGTTTTCTGAAGCCTTTGAGTACCAGACTTCAAATGGTGCTCATGATCTTCCACGACTTTTGGAATATATAAGGATGTCATCAATAAAGACAACGAAAGCCGATCCAAATATTCCTTGAATACTGGTTCATCATATCCATGAAAGCCGCGGGAGCATTAATCGGTCAAAAAGACATGACTAAGAATTCATAATGCCCATCTTCAGGAGTTAAAGCGTCTTTGGAATATCCTCGGTTCTAATCTTCATGATGATATATCCGAGCGAAGATCGATTTTTGAAAAGAATTGTGCCTTTCTCAGAATCGGGTCAAACAAGTCATCAATACGAGGTGAGGATACCTATTCTTGATGGTGACATGGTTCAATTCCAGATAGTCAATACAAAGTCGCATACTCCCGTCTTTCTTCTTTACAAATAAAACAGAGCACCCCAAGGAGATGTACTTGGGGCGAATGAAACCGATGTCCAACAATTCTCAGTAGTTGGACCTTTAACTCCTGAAGTTCAATAGGAGCCATTCGATGTGGGGTTTTAGAAATGGGCTTTGTACCGGGTTCAAGATCAATAAAGAATTGACTTCACGTTACGGGGTAAATCGGGAAGTTCTTCGGAAATCGTCGGGAAAATCAATAACAACGAGAATATTATTCAAATTTGGCGTGTCTTTATTCAAATCCATAACATGGTCTAAGAAAGCTTGACATCCGTTTTTCAATAAGCGAATAGGTTTATGATTAGATATGATGGTGATTGATTTTAATGGTTTAGTTGCTTGAATTACGTATCAGACAGGTTGGTTAGGAATATGAAAACTAACAACCTTACGAAAACAATCAATTTTGGCATGATGAGTAGTTAACCAATCAATCCCTAAAATCACATCAAAAGCAAGTATCTTTAAAGAGATAAGGTCAACAGGTAAGGTGATGGTGCCAACTTAGATCAAACAAGATTTATAAGCGATTGGATGTGATGAAAGTTTCTCTAACGGAGTTTCCAGATAGGTCAAAAAGTATAATTTCTCCGAGTCAAGTTTAAACGTTGAGCACACAGGCGGAGAGATAAAATGAATGGGTAAAGACTTGGTATCAAGTAAAAGTATAAACTTATGAGAATTTATAAATAAACTTACACGTGATCACCTCGTTTGGGTTCTCGCATTATGACCGATCCGCAACAAACGCTCTTCCGGAATCGTTGACTTTGACTTTTACGGGACGATCTTTTGAAATGTGATCCCTCATTGAACTAGGTTTATTCTATCAGACAATCTCGAAGCGATATGTCCTTCCTTTCCACAATTATAGCATACCTTGGACTGTTGTGGGCGGTTTGACCGATATATCCCTCTTTTCGCATTTAGTATATGGCCGGTGGTCGTTCTCCTCCTTAGAACCGATTCTTTGCGCAAGATCTTTCGTCTTCACATAGTCGTTGTTAAATCTCCTCTTTTTAAAATCTCCTCCTGACTTCGCTTCCTTACATTTCATGACCATGATTACCACCGAGTGGTTACCATTTTCATCGTCTGCTTTCTCTCATTGAGGTTATCATTATTCATTGATTGCTATCTCCTTAAATGCGATCCACGGTTATGGTCCCTCGATTGGCGTACTCGTTATCTCGCTTCTAATAATTGAGCCCCATTTACAACATCCGAATAAAGAAAAGTTTATGAGAAATGAGATCTTGGCGTATCTTGGGTTTTCAAACCTCTAAGAAACATCCGCGTCATCGTTCCTCATTCTCCACCAAATGAGGTGCAAACACGATAACTCTGCAAACTTTGCCTCGTCTTTGAGACACAAGTCGTGTTGTTTTGTTCAATCTGATGAACTCCATTTCCCTTCGTATGGCGAACACTTTCGGGAAAGTATTTGTCATTAAATAGTCTCTGAAACGTCTCCCAAGACATCTTTGAGTCTTGGCCGATGGGTACGCTTCACGAGACTCCCACCGATGATACGCCTCGCCATACGGAACATAAAGGTGGCGAATGGAACCTTCATTCTCCGTGCATCCCAAGACATCGAATATCTTGGTAATTTGTTTGACCCATGTTTCACGCCATGATCGGATCGGCTTTCCTTAAATTCGGTGGTCCAAACTCTTTGAATTGCTTGGTGGACAACCAGTGAATTGTTATCATTTCCTCCGTATTTTGAACACGAGTCTCCTCGTCGATTTTTGCGTAGAATACGCAAAACTTTCTAAACATCCCTCGTTCATCATACGCTTTCCGTGGTGTTGTTCACGGAGGAACATTGCCCGACTTTGTTATCGTTCTCCTCGTTGGTGTAAAGCTGAGCATCTCCACGGTCTCATTTACTCCTTTATTAATATTCTCGATTAAACATTCTCAAATCTTGTCATAAAACAAGGGTTAATTAAGGAAATCAATATATCACATAATATCCCTATATCTTGACCAACTAACAAATAAGCTTAGGTAGGACACACTTAGCGAAGGATTTACTCGTCTCTCCCCTCCTAGTTCTATTCCCGATCTCATGGGAGATCATATCCTAAGCTACGATACCAATTTGTGGCGCCCCAAAAATAGGTATACATCACCCATTCGAGTTGTCGAATACATGATGCAGAAACAACTACAACTTTATTATTACAACAGTAAAGCGTGAGTTTAAATACAAATATTATCTTCTAGACAATATCTATACTCAAATAAATCCTCATCACATTTATTGATACATTATTTTACAAAATGGTGAGGACTACTAAACAATCCTTTCTAAAACCTTCATTCCATACCACAGGCTAGTACTTCATTTATATTCTACGCCTCCCGAGAAAAATGGAACAAAAGGAAAAGGGTGAGCTCAACTAGCTCGATAAAAGAATATTATGACTAAGATAATATACAACAAATTATCGTTAGTCTTCACGAGGGAAAAATTTAATAGAATACATAGACAACAAATTTTAAATCAATATTCGCGTGAAATAATAATTCATTAGAAGAGTTAAGTAGAGAATGCAAACTACTATCTTAATGTATGAATTTAAAAGTTCATCATCAATCTTTTATCCTGTAACATCAATCCATATTCATCTCAAAATCAAATATTCATCTTTACACTCTGGCCAAAGATATTCATCGAAGATATTCAACACGCTGATCTTTTACGTGTTCATATTCATCACTGTCATGTTCATTTAAACACTGTTCATCTTTTACCTCTGAGGCCAAAGATATTCTTCGAGAATCATTCATCTTTGCCTCTATGGGCAAAGATATTCAATAATATCATCATTTAAGGTAGGATGATGAAAAATATTTTTAAAAAGCGAATCCGGTTGAAACAAAATGACAAGGATTAAGGATTAAGGATTAGTACTTTGTTTTATCCACGTCCAAAATACCTCAAAAATAATCACGGTGGTGTAAAATTCAAGAATAGTCAAAACATGGATACAATCAAAGCTAGTATCCGAATAGATATTTTGAATGAAAAGAAGAAATTTTATTTTTCGATGAATAGTCACAGATATCGTGAATAGTCATGTATCGTGAATAATAACTCTACACCAAAAGATAGAAATTCCACAAAAAAAACATCTTCACGCTTCATGAATAGTACTGTGAATAGTAACTTTCGTGAATAGTAACTTATGAATAGTAACTTTCGTGAATAGTAACTCATGAATAGTAACCCCGACATGAAAAAGTTCCAAATTTGATAAAAACTTCGAATCAATATTTCAACATAATGATATTGAAGAAATAATATCATTCTGAAAAAAATAATATCCACTTACCTCGAAAGAATCGATGCTTCGGAAGGAAAGATCGGAAGTGATCTTTGAATGAAACTTATGCTTAACACAATGACAACTCTCAAAGTATCTAAATACTCACAAAATACTCGAATAATATAGAGAAAGAGAAAACTTTGTTTACGGGTGTGATTTTTTCAATTCTAACTTAGCCCTCTATTTATAGGAAAATGTTAGCCCGTAGAAGCGACTTGACACTGCTTTACGATGGCTTTACACCTATACTATTGCCACCCACCACATTTGAAATAAAATTCAGCACATTTCTTCACCAACCACAAGTGGGGCCCACTCAATTCTAGAATTTTCCACCAAAATCAATTATAACCCCAATTTCAAGAATCGGACACCTCTTAAAATTCATAACAAATCATTCGTGCATTTTAACGGTTCAAAATTTGTGGACATATACTCAACTTATGTATGTATAACATACCCAAAAATTACCACAATCCAACATTCGGATTAAAATTATAACCCCCATAATATATCTGAAAACCCGATTTAATTTTTAATACCTCCAACTGTAAAAACTTGATAAAACACCTCAACAATAATTTCTTCATTTATAACCACATAAATAAATCCATCATTTATATCCACATAAAATAAATATTTCTTTATCATATGAATCAATAATTAATTATTCACAAATAATATTACAGTAATCACAATTTATCGCTTTCTCATCGACCAATCCGTTCCGGAAAGATTATACATTTGGCTTTCCGATGCGAATATTTCTCGGATTCTAATATTCCACGACAAACGAATATTCCCCACAAAATGAAATTTTATAACCACTTGCTTATTTTGAAATATTTGCGATTTAACATTTAACCCGATAATCAAATCAACCCCTTACTATTTCAAAATAATAAATAAAGGAAATTCCTTTTATTTAAAAATTTTTGCGATTAATGGAACCCTAGTTTTTATATCTCTATAGAAAAGGTGTCTCTCCAACGATTGAAATTATGTGAGATGTTGAAAAATCAATAACCCCACACCCATAATAAGACTCCTCTTATTTATAGATGTATGGCAACCCCCCTTAACAATTAAGGATTGGGATTTATTTAATTAATTAAATTCTTTTAATTAATTAAGCTCCCTAATCTTATTAGGGATAATTAATTAAACTCCTTTAACTAATTTTCCTCCCCAATCCTATTAGGAATAAATGAGAGTACTTATATTAAATTAATTCCTAAACTCTTTTAGAAATTAAAATAATAATAATTGTAATAATATTAATAAGACTCCTCTTATTAATTTATATTTAATATTTCTAAAATATTAAATAATAAATATTAAGCTATTTAATTTATTCTATCACCATAGATTAAATTAAATATACTTAACATATTATTACGATTATGCCATTAACTTCTTAAATAATTATTCTTCCTTTTTATGGTGTGACCCTTTGGGTTCTCCATATTAAGCCCAGGTTGTGAATAAATCAATTAGAACAATTCTAATCTTATTTAAATAAATAAATTAAACAATTAATTTATTTAAATAAATAATATTTATTCTACTGATAGGGATAAGCCTCCCTAGCGATCAACGACTTTCCGGATAATATAGATTTCAACATTAATCATTAAAGAACCTTTGAGTAAATAGTTACTTAATGCAATTCAATCCTTCCACCATACAATGTCCCAATTAAATATAAGGCATGGAATTCTTGTCAAGTCTTATTTTATTTAATTATATGTATTTAAATCCTTAAATGCTTGACTCAAATAATGCAAATTAGAAACTCCTTTCTAATTTCATTACGCCTTAACCCGAAGGACTCTTTGGGTTGTCATTTATCGAATCACATAGGACATTTCTCTTCTTTTATTAGAAGTGGTAGATTCTTTATTGATCATACATTATCTCCATGTACTGACTTATTATACCCAAACATACCCTTTGATATACCCTAAAGGGTCTTAAGGAATAAGTCAAAGTATAACTCATCATACACAAGATACTATGATGATCTCAAGTCCAAGGATTACTTGTCTACTATCACTCTGAAATTCTATTGACGAGAAATAAAACTCCATTAGGTATTCCTTAGCGAGCCACGCGTTCGATGAACTTATTCTCTAATAAGCACCTACATACTTGCTTTAGTGTCTCCACACAAATGATCATGAGATCAATCATCCTCATCCGATGAGCAAACAACGTATGTACCAATCTATCCGGATTCACTAATCCCCATTTAGTAATCCAATGATTGGGAACTATTTTAGTTTTAAGCTTTCTAAAAATTTAGATCTCATTAGAATGATCATCATCATTATTCTAAAAGCATTGCTTAAAACTATGGGTTTATCACATATTATAAAAAGACATCATGTAGATAATTAAAAGCCTTTAATAAATTAATACTTTTTTATTAATAAATGAATAAGATTATTTACAAAGTATATGCTTTATCATCAAACATGATTTGGCTTGTGTGCATACTACTTTCAATCTCCCACTTGCACTAAAGCCAATCGCCATGGTATCTTATACTCTTCTTCTCAAAGTGGCGATTATCCTGCTTTGTTGGATAAGCTTTAGTTAATGGATATGTAATGTTGTTCTTGAGAGTCCACTATCTCTATAGTGATTTCCCATCTTTCAATGATTCTTATAATCAAATGAAAGTGCCACAACACATGTTTAGATCCAAGATGAGACTTAGGAACTATTCTAGTTACGTAATGAACTTTTAATCCAAACAATCAACTTGCGACTTCATTTATAGCTATATACTTTGTCTTTATCACTAAACCGACAACTCTTTCTTTGTTTGGAACCTTTCGATTCAACTGCTGCTTTGTTCAAGGTAACCCTTTACCTTAAAGTGGATTTTTACATCGTCTTGATGCATCGAAAAACTTGAGTGCATTAAGCCCTCTAGTTTTAATTTAGACCCACCATGAATATGATCACATCCTTAGTCTTGGGTTAAGCACTTTAAGATGTTTTTCAGCGACTCATAGTGAACTTCTCCAGAATATGGTGATCGACATCGGGTCTCGTATATTTCATTGCATACATGATTGTCACTCATGCGATCTCTCTCTTTTAATAGTCTATGGGGACTATTAAGAGATACACTCCATAGCTCATCGACATGAGACATCTCTTGGGTTTGCCATGCTAAACGACTTTAGCATCAAATGAATATCGTTCCTTGGGTTAAGTCGAGCATCCTCTTAAATCTATCTATATAGATTTATATCCCCAATTAAGATACTCTTCCCAATCATTCATGGAGGAATGTTTAGACAACTTTATCTTTATTGATTGTAGCATTGGTATGTTATTCCTCATCCGTAGTATATCAACATATAATACTAGAAATTTCACGGCGCTCCCCTTTGACCCTTTTGTACACACTAGAACTCTTTACCTCATCGAATGTAACTCTGGATCATCATCTTCTATGATGTGTGCCTCATCATCATCATCATGATGAATCCATACCTCTAGGTATCTTGGTACTATTCAGTTCTGATTCGGTTTGGTACAATAGAATCTATCTACGGGTTCCTCTTATTTGACTTATAGTGTTTTGTGGTTCTTGAACTCTTCAAGATCTATTATCCTCCCACTAGCCCTTCAATGATAAACACCTTTATCTTAGAAGGCGTGTGTTTCATGACAAACACCTTTTGCTAAGTAGGATTATAGAACATATACCCTAAACTTACTTTAGGATGTCCCACAAATCTGTACTTGTCAAATCTTGTCCCAAAGCTTATCCTTTGAAACCTTTTCACATAAGTTGGACAACCCCTTATCTTAACATACTTAAGATTAGGAATCCTCCTGTCCATAACTTTTATGGAGTCTTGGGGCTGGATTTTGAGGTTACCATTTTACGTGAGATGTCTGACCATTTCTAGGACATGATCCTGAAGGATCTTTGGAATGTCGGTAAAATCATTATGGATACGCACCATGTCCAACAAGGTATGATTTTTCCTTTCGGATACATCAATCAATTATTATGTATCGAGGAGGCGTCCATTATGAGAAAACCATTTGAGATGATCTAGAAACTTATTGCACAAGTATTTATTCCTTGATCTAATCAAAGAATCTTAATACTTTATCAATTTGTTTCACTTTTGAATTCTTTGAACCTTTCAAATAATTCACACTTGTATTCGACAAAATACACACATTCAACTCTTTGAATGATCATCTCCTTTTCTTATACTAATTTGTTCATTTGCAAAATTATTTTCATGTAAGTCAGTATACAAAATTTATTAAGTAATATTCGATTCTATACAAAACATTATTATTATAAATAGAACAACAATTGTTCTTAATTATAATACCAAAGATTTCATTGTCCAATGATAAAATGGAAATAATATTTTTAACAAGAATTGGAATCTGATAACAACTTATTGACTTAATAGATTTGCCGTAGGCATTGCTAAACTATAAGTTTCTATGGCTAATATGGCAACCTTTGCTACATTTCCACACATAGGATTACTTATATTTGTTTAGCTTTCTACTTACTTTGGTCCTTCATAAATCTATATTTATGATAACCAAAGTCGTTATCGAATACCCAAGTAGAACCTTGACTTAAAGAAAAATTTATTTTAAATCATGAACAAATTTGTATTATGTAACAAAACTTCACTAAGCTTCTTTGGTTAGCCTCTGCAAGATGCTTCTCATGATTTCTTTCCGGTGTCGGGGCTTATTGCGATGGAAGCAAACTCCTTTCTTATCCATATCGATTTTGTTCTTATTATCCTTTGTTTATGCCTTTCTATTTACCTTCTTTGAATCGTTCTTCTTTTGAAGATCCTTTGGCCCCTACCGATAAGACTTGATCTTTCTTGGTTGGAAAGTGACTCTCAACATTTTTCAATATGTTAAGCAAATCAATGAAGTGATATCTAGCTTGTTCATATGAAAAATTCACAACAATTGTGAAAGAATCCGGGAGTGAGTGCAAGATCAAATCTTGGCTCAACTCTCCATCCATGACAAAACCAGTTGTCTAATTGATCAATCAAATTGATTATGTTAAGAACTTTTATGCATCTTATAGTGCCATTGGCCATTCTAGATCGGAAGAGCTCCTTAGATGTCGATATCTATCGATCCTACTTTCCTCACCATCAACTACTTGATGTGCGGGAATATAGTAGAAGCATCCATAGTTTCATCTTGTGGCTGAAGCTTTCGTTACTCATGGATCTTGAGCATGATGCATTGAGCCAATTGTGCATCATCTTGCCACTTTCTAAAAGTAGCAATCTCTTCCTCGGAGGCATTATGCGCAACCATTGCGAGGATAGGCGTATTAAGGACATAAGATAGCTTTTTCGGCTATGAGAACTATTCTCAAATTCCTTAACCAATCCAGTTTAATTGATTAGTTAATTTAGCATCTAATATGCTTGCGATGATAGTAATTTTAGACATTGTAAAATTACATAAATGAATTTGTAATTAACAACATTTTAACATACATTCTTTTATTAATTACCAAAATAATTTAGGTCTTGTTTTAAATTGGTATCTCCCACTATTTTCTTCAAACTATATTACCCTCACTTATATAGTTAAATAAAATCTAATTAAAGATTTGCTAGTGAGAATAAGGATCCCATTTCAAATGTATATAGCCTTGTGGTGACACAACAAACTATATATAAATAAATAGGTAGACAACTTTTGTCAATTACATCAACTATCTGCAACTCCTTTTCTTTTGCCTCTTAGATTATTTTGATCAGTGGTGGCACATCAAGAATCAAAATTATCCAAGTTAAGTCCGACCTAGCACTCCATATATTCAAAAAGAAAAATATCATCCTTGTGGTGACACAACAAAACAATATTGTTCAATTTTCTTTATAAGCATCAAATGTGATAAATTAACATCTTAAATACTTAATACTTGCCTTGTGGTGACACAACAAACTCATATTAAATATTTAATACTCTATTAATTTTATCATGCTAGAAAGCGACGTTCGATATTCCAAATATCTTTGAGCGCTTAGGACTATAATATAAAAATTGAGGGGTTTGTTATTAATTTGTCTCATCTTGTTTAAGCGCATTACATATATATATATATATAATACGCGTCATATTAATGAACATGCGAAGCATGTTTGCATAATATATAATATATATAGTATAAGCATGCATATATAGAATACTATATTCTACACGGATTGATTATGGACTTTTATTCTAGTTTGGTTCACTAGAGCCACCAAGTGAACCAAAAGGTCAAACTCTCCCCTGGGGGTGCAGAAATAATATTTAAATATAACTATTACATTTAAACTTGGGCTCCATTACAAGCGGGTCTTGGCTTTCTCACTCCTTGTCCTTGATCTCTAATTCTTCAAAATTAATTCTAACTATTCCTATTACAAAACTATTTTAAAATAAATAGAAACCTTGATCGTGATCGAGGGAAATACATAGGAGGAGATAGAATTTACATTAAGAAAAAATTAGAGAAGGCGAGTCTGTGAGACCCCATTTAATAAAACCCATACATTCATGCATCCAACTAAAATAAAATCCAATCACATTGGTCGATAGTCCATAATCAATCCCATTTATTATCATACACATCATCATATGCATCGATAAATAACATTCATCTTATGAATAATAAACATTTAATATATATATTGATATCATTTAATGGGCAAATTTAGTTAGTATAAAATCTAATTTTGAATCAAAATAAACTCCTTTATTTTAATCCAAATTTAAATCAAAATAAAACTATTTTATTTTAATTTATCCAATTTTGAATAAAATAAACTATTTTATTTTAATCAAAATCTTTAATCAAAATAAACTCCTTTATTTTAATTAATTATGGAATCGATTCCATGTAATAAAAAAAAAAATCTTTAATTAAAATAAACTCTTTTATTTTAATTAATTATCAATTCCATTCAAAAAAATATAAATAAACTCCTTAAACTCCTTTATTTTGAATAATATGAAATCTTATTTCATATTTAAATAAACTCCTTTATTTAAGGAAACATGGATTCTCTTTCCTATTCACAAATAAACTCTTTTATTTTGAATAATATGAAATCTTATTTCATATCTAAATAAACTCCTTTATTTAAGGAAAGATGGATTTACTTCCTATTCAAAATAAACTCCTTTATTTTAGGAAAAATTCCAATTTCATCATGGAATCCAATTCCAACTCTAATTAGTTAGCATGAAATTTAATTTTAAAATTAAAATAAACCTTTTATTTTAATATTAAAATAAACCTTTATTTTAAAATTAAAATAAACCTTTTTTTTAATTTAAAATTAATATTAAAATAAAAATATTTAATATTAAAATAAACCTTTTATTTTAAAATTAAAATAAACTTTTATTTTAATTATATAATAATATATATATATATATATATATATATATATATATATATATATATATATATATATATATATATATATATATATATATATATATATATATATATATATATATATATATATATATATATATATATATATATATATATATCCGTATCCATGCAATCTTTTGAAATAAATAAAAAAATTATTTCCGTTAAATGATTTAAATATTGTGATTTTGAATGATCCTTGAAGTTTTTAAAAAAATAACAAAATTTCTATTGCTTTAAATTTTTAAAAAAAAAATATATATTATTTTTTGCATTTTTTTTTTATTATGAAATATGTACTAATCTGTACTTTTGTAATATATCCCATCTAGCGTTATAATCAAAAATAAACATATGATTACATTTGTGATGGTCCACGATATAATTTTTTTTTTTTTTTTTTTTATTTTTAAAATTTTATCTGAATAAAATTATGCCCAATTAAATTGTTCTAAACACGTATCAATATAATATCAAATTAAAACAATTAATAATTTGCATAAAGGTTTGGCTCGATGCCCTTTGTTAGGTTTTATAATATTCATGAGCCTTGATCAAATTGCAAAAATAATGCGGCGTGTAAAAATCGAGTTTAAAAATTTACAAACCATATACGGATCACCCTTTATGCACAATTATTAATTAAGCGAAAAAGATAAAGAATAAAATCATACCCTTGAAGATCGAGCTTCCTCGGTCTGAAGTTCACCTCCAAATCCTTTTCGCGTTCAACTTGAATCCACCGGGTTTGGTTCCTTCCTTTGATCAACGTTAGCCACCCAAATATGTTTGGCCTCTGGGGTGATCCACCGAGGAAGAATAAAATTCAAGAAGAAGGGTGGTTGGCTAAACCCTAGTTTTTCTATCTCATAGAAAAGGCGTACTCTCAACAATTTGGAATTATTACGTATGTTGTTAAAAATTCAACAACCCCTCGATAATAAGACTCCTCTTATTTATAGATGTGAGCAACCCACATTAACAATTAAGGAATTGGGTTTTATTTAATTAATTAAATTCTTTTAATTAATTAAGCTCCCTAATCTTATTAGGGATAATTAATTAAACTCCTTTAACTAATTTTCCTCCTAATCCTATTAGGAATAAATGAGAATACTTATATTAAATTAATTCCTAAACTCTTTTAGAAATTAAAATAATAATAATTGTAATAATATTAATAAGACTCCTCTTATTAATTTATATTTAATATTTCTAAAATATTAAATAATAAATATTAAGCTATTTAATTTATTACATCACCATAGATTAAATTAAATATACTTAACATATTATTACGATTATGCCATTAACTTCTTAAATAATTATTCTTCCTTTTATGGTGTGACCCTTTAGGTTCTCCATATTAAGCCGTTTTGTGAATAAATCAATTAGAACAATTCTAATCTTATTTAAATAAATAAATTAAACAATTAATTTATTTAAATAAATAATATTTATTCTACATAGGGATAAGCCTCCCCTAGCGATCAACGACTTTCCGGATAATATAGATTTCAACATTAATCATTAAAGAACCTTTGAGTAAATAGTTCTTAATCTGATTCAATCCTTCCACCATCTGATGTCCCGATTAAATATAAGACATGGAATTACTGTCGAGTCTTATTTTATTTAATTATATGTATTTCGATCCTTAAATGCCTGACTCAAATAATGCAAATTAGAAACTCCTTTCTAATTTCATTACTGCCTTAACCAAGGACTCTTTGGGTTGTCATTTATCGAATCACATAGGACATTTCTCTTCTTTTATTAGAAGTGGTAGATTCTTTATTGATCATACATTATCTCCATGTACAACTTATTATACCCAAGCATACCCTTTGATATACCTAAGGGTCTTAAGGAATAAGTCAAAGTATAACTCATCATACACAAGATCTTATGATGATCTCAAGTCGAGGATCACTTGTCTTACTATCACTCTGAGAATTCCTATTGACGACGAAAATAAAACTCCATTAGGTATTCCTTAGCGAGCCACGTTCGATGAACTTATTCTCTAATAAGCACCTACATACTTGCTTTAGTGTCTCCACACAAATGATCATGAGATCAATCATCCTCATCCAATGAGCAAACAACGTATGTACCCGATCTATCGGATTCACTAATCCCCAATTTAGTAATCCAATGATTGGGAACTATTTTAGTTTTAAGCTTTCTAAGAATTTAGATCTCATTAGAATGATCATCATCATTATTCTAAAAGCATTGCTTAAAACTATGGGTTTATCACATATTATAAAAGCGACATCATGTAGATAATTAAAAGCCTTTAATAAATTAATACTTTATTAATAAATGAATAAGATTGTTTTATCAAAGTATATGCTTTATCATCAAACATGATTAACGAATCCAATTGAAACAAAATGACAAAAAGATTAAGGATTAAGGATTAGTACTTTGTTTTATCCATCCAAAAATACCTCAAAAATAATCATAGTGGTGTAAAATTCAAGAATGATCAAAACATGGATACAATCAAAGCTAGTATCCGAATAGATATTTTGGACGAAAAGAAGAAAAAATTTTTTCATTTTTGATGAATAACGTGAATAGTGTCAATGAATAATCGTGAATAGAATAGTCGTGAATAGATAGAAATTTCACAAAAACATCTTCACGAAAAAAATCAAGAATAGTACTGTGTGAATAAGAACTCATGAATAGTAACTCATGAATATAACTCGTGAATAAGTAACTCATGAATAACACGAAAAAAGTTCCAAATTTGATAAAAACTTGAGATCAATATTTCAACATAATGATATTGAAAAATAATATCATTACTGAAAAAAAAAACATCCCTTACCTCGAAAGATTAAGACTTCTAAATTGGAATACAAGGATATAGTCTTTGAAGGGAACTTGCACCGTCTAACAATACTCAAAGTATACTCAAAATACTCACAAGAATACGCTCGATAATATAGAGAGAGAAAACTTGATTTACGGTGTGATTTTCAATTCTAACCTAAGACCTATTTTATAGGAAATTGCTTAGAACACAAAGCGTAAAAAATTTAATAAATTAATAATATAATTATATAAATTTCCTACGCATGCCTAGAATCTGATTTCAGCCATCAAACACATGCCACATTCTAGAAAAAGTAAGAAAAAAACGTTTTTCTAATTTTAAATATTTTAAACTTCCAAAAATCAATTATTTCGGAGCTTCGGAACTTCAATAATTCATAATAAATAGCCCTTTCATCAGAAAATTCGAATCTCGCGAGTTTTTATAGGAAATTCAATTCTCTACAACTTTGCGTAAGAAAGTTTTCCAAATTCCAAATAGAAATTGACCAAATCCATAAATCGAGGCGATTTTACATGCTATAATCAAATTTCAAATAATAAATGGGGTCCATCGACATGTTTAACATGTTTTAAACATTTATTACAACAAAAATATTCTTCCTCCTCGTATACTCATATATCCCACATTCGTTGTAAAAAAATATCACCATTATTATATTATTAAAATATAATAATATATTTAAATGAATTATTTTATCGAAAAAATAAAATTTCAATTTTCAACAATTGTCACATTAAAATTTTCTCCATCTATATCCACATAAAATCAATATTTTCCTCATCATATGAATCAATAATTAATTATTCACAAATAATATTACTAATCACAATATTACAAACCAGCAGCTCCCAGAAAGAAGGGGGCTTTCCAATAAGAATTTCTCTTCATCAAGGGCCAATTAGGTGACCAAACCTCTCCTTATGTGTAAACTTTCTAGACATTGCCAATAATGTTATCTAATAATATTATTCAAATAATATGAATTATTGATCCGATAATGAAAATAATGTGTAATGACAATTATCAAACAACAATAATATAAAATATCAACGCAACAATTATTAATCATCAATAAAATATCGAATAAAGAATTCATCGTGAACCATTATTGAGTAGTGCCTTCTTACGTAAGAATCAATAATTGGTGCAATATGCAAAGTAATGCCTTCTTGTGTTTTAAACCACCGGTATTTTAACATTTCATTAATTAACTTAATAACTACGCCGTTATTTTTAACAACTTATATTTGTCGCTTTTCTTCATCCAATCGCTTTTACATGGGGCCCACACATGGTCATACTGTTGTAATTTAATATTCCCCGACAAAGATTTAATATTCCACGACCAAACGAATATTCCCAAACAAAAATGAATATTTTATAACCATTTTATTTTGAAATATTTAGTATTTAACCCTTAACTATCCACATTAATCAAATCAACCCTTACTATTTCAAAATAATAAATAGAGAAAATTAAATTTCATTAATAATAAGTTGGGGTCTTACAACCTCCCTCCTTATGAAATTTCGTCCTCGAAATTGACGTGACGTGCATTCGGTGTTTCAAAAGGTGAGGATACCTCGCTTTCATTTCCGCTTTCCAATTCCCGTGTCATTTCCTCTATAGCATGATTCCTCCACAAAACTTTAACTTGTGGTATGACCTTTCAAGGCGTAGGACATGCTCCTTCCCATCTAAGATCTTGATAGTACCTCCTCATACGTTAAGTCTTCTGCTATCTCGTCCTGCTATAACTCAATAACGTGGTTTGGGTCTTTCACATATTTACGAAGTATAATATGTGAAACACATTATGAACACGAGACATACTCTGAGGTAACGCGAGTCTATAGGCTACATTTCCTACTCGGTCAAGAATTTGAAATGGACCAATAAATCGTGGATTGAGCTTTCCTCTCTTCCCAAATCTTGTAACTCCTTTTCCATGGAGCAACTCATGACAATACATGATCCCCACACTAAATTCCACGTCCTTTCGATGAAGATCCGCATAACTCTTTTGTCGATCTTGTGCCGCTTTGTATACGTTGTCGAATCATTTGGATCTTTTCCATAGTCATACGTATTAACTCGGGTCCCAACAATGTTGCTTCAACCACCTCGCCCCAACATACCGGAGAGCGACACTTTCGTCCATATAATGCTTCAAATGGAGCCACACCTATACTTGCTCGATAATCATTGTTGTTGTGTAGGAGAATTCTACCAATGGTAAATACTTATCCCAACCGCCTCAAGTCTAGGACACGAGTCTTAATAAATCTTCAAGAGTTTGAATAGTCCTTTCGATTGTCCGTCTGCTTTGAGGATGGTATGCCGAATCAATCAGAATCGTGCCCATAGCTTTTTGCAAGCTAACCCAAAATCTTGAAGTGAATCTTGGGTCACGATCCAAAACTATGGATACATGCATGCCATGCAACCTCACAATCTCATTCACGTACATACTAGCAAGACGTTCAAGTGAATAAGTCTCCGTGTCGGCAAAGAAATGAGCGGACTTTGGTTAATCTATCAACAATAACCCAAATAGCATTGATGCCTTGAGAAACCGTAGGAAGACCCGTAACGAAATCCATGGTAATGTGTTCCCACTTCCATTTCGGAATCTCAAGTGGTTGCAACGGACCCTTAGGTACTAGATGCTCCGCCTTTACACGTTGACAAGTTAAACACATCGAGATAAACTTTGCAATCTCTCTCTTCATATTGTTCCACCAAAATGTATGTCAAGATCACGATACATTTTAGTACTTCCGAGGATGGATTGCAAATGGTGTATTGTGTGCCTCCATCATAATCTTGTACTTCAAATCGTAGTCGTTAGGAACACAAAGTCTAGAGTGGACTCAAGTATTCCTTCTTCATCAATTCTCGCTCGAATAGCTCCTTCTTGTACTTTCTTCTTCATACGCGCCATTTCCGGCCTGGGTGGCTTGAAGCAACCTTAACTTTTTCTATTAAAGTTGGCTCTATTCGTATACTTGACATCATCGCACTTTCGTTCCTGCATATGATCTTCTACTCAACGCGTCGCCTACCACGTTAAACTTTTCCGGGATGGTATTGAATAGTGTGGTCGTAGTCTTTCAATAGCTCGAGCCAACGTCATTGCCCGCATGTTGAGTTCTTTTTTGAGTGAAGAAATATTTAAGGCTTTTATGGTCCGAATATATCTCCACTTTCTCCCATATAGATAGTGCCTCCATATCTTTAAGCTGAAACGATTGGCCGCTAACTCTAGATCATGAGTAGGATAATTCCTCATACTCTTTAAGTTGTCATGAGGCATAGGCTATGACTTTCCCACGCCGCATGAGAACACATCCTAACCCTTTGCTCGAAGCATCGTAGAGATAACAAATCCATCCGAACCGGATGGTATTGTTAACAACAGTCTTAAAATAAGTCTCCTCTTAAGCTCTTGGAAACTTTTCTCGCATTCTTCGCTCCAAACGAATTTTGTATCCTTCCGAGTTAGTTACCGAAGTTAATGGAGTAGCGATTCGAGAAAACCCTTCCACGAATCTCCGATAATAACCAAATAAGCCCAAAAAGCTACGTGCTTGATCATCGACTTCGGCTGCTCCCAACTTTGTATTGCTTCAATCTTCACCGAATCAACAAATACTCCATGTTTTGACACCACGTGCCCAAGGAATGCTACTTCCTCAAGCCGTAACTCGCATTTCTTCAATTTGGCATATAGTTTGTTTTCACGAAGCCTTTGAGTACCAAATTTCTTCAAATGGTGCTCATGATCTTCACGACTTTTGGAATATATAAGGATGTCATCAATAAAGACAACAACAAACCGATCCAAATATTCCTTGAATACTTTGTTCATCATATCCATGAAAGTCGCGAGAGCATTAGTCGGTCCGAAAAGACATGACTAAGAATTCATAATGCCCATACCGAAGTTCTAAAGGCGCTCTTTGGAATATCCTCGCCTCTAATCTTGGTGATGATATCCGAATCGAAGATCGATTTTTGAAAAGAATTGTGCCCTTGCAATCGGTCAAACAAGTCATCAATACGAGGTAGAGGATACCTATTCTTGATGGTGACATGGTTCAATTCCGATAGTCAATACAAAGTCGCATACTCCCGCTCTTTCTTCTTTACAAATAAAACAGAGCACACCCCAAGGAGATGTACTTGGATCGAATGAAACCGATGTCCAACAATTCCTCGTAGTTGGACCTTTAACTCCTCGAAGTTCAATAGGAGCCATTCGATATGGGGTTTTAGAAATGGGCTTTGTACCAGTTCAAGATCAATAAAGAATTCAACTTCACGCTTACGGGGTAGACCGGAAGTTCTTCGTGAAATACGTCGGGAAAGTCAATAACAACAGAATATTATTCAAATTTGACGTGTCTTTATTCAAATCCATAACATGGGCTAAGAAAGCTTGACATCCGTTTTTCAATAAACGAATAGCTTTATGATTAGATATGATGATGATTGATTTTAATGGTTTAGTTGCTTGAATTAAATAAACAGGTTGGTTAGAATATGAAAACTAACAACCTTACGAAAACAATCAATTTTGGCATGATGAGTAGTTAACCAATCAATCCCTAAAATCACATCAAAAGCAAGTATCTTTAAAGAGATAAGGTCAACGGTAAGGTGATGGTGCCAACTTGAATCAAACAAGATTTATAAATAATGGATGTGATGAAAGTTTCTCCTAACGGAGTTTCCACAGATAGATCAAAGTCTAATTTCTCCTGAGTCAAGTTTAAACGCTGAGCACATGCGAGAGAGATAAATGAATGGGTAAGACCCAGATATCAAGTAAGGTATAAACTTCAAGAATTTATAAATAGCTTACCCGTGATCACCTCGCTTGGGTTCCTCGCATTATGACCATCCACAACAAACGCTTCTTCCGGAATCGTTGACTTTGACTTTTCCGGAGACGATCTTTTGAGTCACCGTCCCCATTGAACTAGGTTTCGCTACTTGATAATCTCGAGCGATATGTCCTTCCTTTCCACAATTATAAGATACCTTGAACTGTTGTGGGGCGCTTTGATCCGATATATCCTCTTTTCGCATTTGTAGATATGAATGGTGGTGGTCGTTCTCCTCCCTTAGAACCGATTCTTCTTGCCAAGACTGCTCGCCTTCACATAGTCGTTGTTAAACTCCTCTTTTTAAAATCTCCTCCCGACTCGCTTCTTCTGCTTTTCACGACCATGATTACCACCAGAGTGGTTACCATTTTGTCCGTCCTGCTTTTTTCTCCGCAGGATATCATTATTCATTGCTGACCGCTATCTCTCGAATGCGATCCTGGTTATGGTCCTCGAGTTGACCGTACTTTCGTTATCTCGCTCTAATAATTGAGCCCTCATTTACAACATCCGAATAAAGAGAAAGTTTATGAGAAATGAGATAATCGACGTATCTTGGGTTTCAAACCTCTAAGAAACATCCGCGTCATACGCTCCTCATTCTCCACCAAATGAGGTGCAAACCGGATAACTCTGCAAACTTTGCCTCGTCATCGAGACACCGCCATGTTGTTTTGTTCTAATCGATGAACTCCACTTCCTTCATATGATTTAACACTTTCGTGAAAGTATTTGTCATTAAATAGTCTCTCAAACGTCTCCCAAGACATGCCGAGTGCGGTACCGATGGGTACGCTTCACGACTCCCACCAAGAGTCTGCCTTCGCCACGAAACATAAGGTGGCGAATGGAACCTTCTGTTCCTCCGCATCCCAAGACATCGAATATCTTGGTAATTTGTTTGACCCATGTTTCCGCCATGATCGGATCCGCTTTCCTTAAATTCGTGGTCCAAACTCTTTGAATCGCTTGCATGTGTGACAACCCGTGAATTGCTATCATTTCCTCCTCAGTATTTTGAACACGAGTCTCCTCGTGCGATTTTGCATGAATCGCAAAAACTTCTAAACATCCCCTCGCTCATCATCTCGCAAAGGTGGTTTGTTCACGGGAGGAACATTGCCACTGTTGCACGCACTCTCCTCGTTGGTGAAAGTCTGCGCGTCTCCACGGCCTCATTTACTCCATTGTTAATATTCTCGAATCGACATTCTCAAATCATCGCCATAAAACAAGGGTTAATTAAGGAAATCAATATATCACATAATATCCCTATATACCCACCAACTAACAAATAAGCTTAGGTAGGACACACTAGCGAAGGATTTACTCGTCTCTCCCTCCTAGTTCTATTCCCGATCTCCGCCAGAGATCATATCCCTAAGCTCGATACCAACCGCGACGCCCCCAAAATAGGTATACATCACCTATTCGAGTTGTCAATACATGGTATGTAAACAACTACAACTTTATTATTACAACCAGAAATCGTGAGTTTGAATACAAATATTATCTTCTGCATAATATCTATACTCAAATAAATCCTCATCACATTTATTGATACATTATTTTACAAAATGGTGAGGACTACTAAACAATCCTTTCTAAAACCTTCATTCCATACCCCCACTAGTACTCGCTATATTCTCGCCTCCCGAGAGAAAAATGGAACAAAAAGGAAAAGGGTGAGCTCAACTAGCTCAAGAAAGAATATTATGACTAAGATAATATACAACAAATTACCGTTAGTCTTCAACAGGAAAAATTTAATAGAATACAATAGACAACAAATTTTAAATCAATATTCGCAATGAAATAATAATTCATTAGAAGAGTTAAGTAGAGAATGCAAACTACTATCTTCTATGTATGAATTTAAAAGTTCATCGCTCATCTTTTATCCTCGTAACAACAATCCATAAACATCTGAATCAAATATTCATCTTTGCACTACAAAGCCAAAGATATTCATCACCGGGTCATGTTCATTTAAACACTGCTCATCTTTTGCACTACGGCCAAAGATATTCATCGATCGGTCGTGTTCATTTAAACACTGCTCATCTTTTGCACTTACGTGCCAAAGATATTCTTCAAAAATCATTCATCTTTGCACTACGTGCCAAAGATATTCAATAATACATCATTTAAGACCGAGGATGATGAAAATATTTTTAAAGAAACGAATCCAAAGAAACAAAATGACAAGGATTAAGGATTAAGGATTCGTACTTTTTATTTTATCCACGTCCAAAAATAACTCAAAAAATAATCACAATTGGTGTAAAATTCAAGAATGATCAAAACATGGATACAATCAAAGCTAGTATCCGAATAGATATTTTTAGACGAAAAGAAGAAATTTTATTTTTCGATGAATAATAGTCAGATATCGTGAATAAAGGTCTTAGATACGTGAATAAGAACTCAGACACCAAAAGATAGAAATTCCACAAAAAACATCTTCACGCTTCATGAATAGTACTCGTGAATAAGAACTCGTGAATAAGTAACTTATGAATAGTAACTCGTGAATAGTAACTCATGAATAAGTAACCCCACATGAAAAAAAGTTCCAAATTTGATAAAAACTTGAGATCAACATTTCAAAGATAATGATATTGAAGAAATAATATCATTACGAAAAAAAATAATATCCCTTACCTCAAAGAATCAAGATTTCTGAAGGAAAGATCTAAGTGATCTTTGAATGAAACTTGTCTTTGACAAAGAACTCTCAAAGTATCTAAATACTCACAAAATACGCTTCAATAATATAGAGAGAGAAAGAGAAAACTTTGTTTCCGGTGTGATTTTCAATTCTAACTTAGCCCTCTATTTATAGGAAAATGTTAGCCGTACCAAGCGCACTTGACTGCTACACCGATGGCTTTACCTACTACTATTGCCACCCACCACATTTGAAATAAAATTCAGCACATTTCTTCACCAACCACAAGTGGGGCCCACTCAATTCTAGAATTTTCCACCAAAATCAATTATAACCCTACTTTCCTAATCGGACACCTCTTAAAATTCATAACAAATCATTCGTGCATTTTTAACGGTTCAAAATTTGTGGACATATACTCAACTTATGTATGTATAACATACCCAAAATTACCACAATCCAACTACTTGATTAAAAAATTAAACCCATAATATATCTCAAAACCCGATTTAATTTTATATCCATCTGTAAATACCCTCGATTTAATTTTCTTCAATAACTCCATAAATAAAATCATTTATATCCAAAAAATAAGTATTTCTTTATCATATGAATCAATAATTAATTATTCACAAATAATATTTATAAATTACATAAATAAATCCATCAGGGGGCTTATATCTCTCCTCATAAAATAAACCTATTTCTTTATCATAATAAATCTAATAATTATTTATAATATTCATCAAAGAATAATGCAAAGTACAATTATCGAACAACAATAATATAAAATATCAACGCAAAGAATTATTGAATCAATAAAATAAAATATCAATAAGAATTCATGCTTATCGAGTAAAGGCTTTCATCCAATCGCTTTAACCACGCCAGACATTATTTTATGGGAATAACTACGCCAAGTTTTTTAACCAACTTATATTTGTCGCTTTTCTTCATCCAATCGTCTTTTCTATATTCACACCCATACATTCGTGCAAATTCCCGACAAAGATTTAATATTCCACCACCAAACGAATATTCCCAAACAAAAATGAATATTTTATAACCACTTGCTTATTTTAAAATATTTGCGTATTTAACCCTTAACTATCCACATTAATCAAATCAACCCTTACTATTTCAAAATAATAAATAAAGGAAATTCCTTTTTATTTAAAAAATTTTGGGGTCTTACAGTTGGCTAAACCCTAGTTTTTTTATCTCTATAGAAAGGGTGTACTCTCCCAACAATTGAAATTATGTCGTATGTTGAAAAAGTCAACAACCCCCACACCCATAATAAGACTCCTCTTATTTATAGATGTGGGCAACCCACCTTAACAATTAAGGAATTGGGATTTATTTAATTAATTAAATTCTTTTAATTAATTAAGCTCCCTAATCTTATTAGGGATAATTAATTAAACTCCTTTAACTAATTTTCCCTCCTAATCCTATTAGGAATAAATGAGAGTACTTATATTAAATTAATTCCTAAACTCTTTTAGAAATTAAAATAATAATAATTGTAATAATATTAATAAGACTCCTCTTATTAATTTATATTTAATATTTCTAAAATATTAAATAATAATATTAAGCTATTTAATTTATTCTATCACCATAGATTAAATTAAATATACTTAACATATTATTACGATTATGCCATTAACTTCTTAAATAATTATTCTTCCTTTTATGGTGTGACCCTTTAGGTTCTCCATATTAAACCTATTGTGAATAAATCAATTAGAACAATTCTAATCTTATTTAAATAAATAAATTAAACAATTAATTAATTTAAATAAATAATATTTATTCTACAATAGGGATAAGCCTCCCTAAATCAAATCAACGACTTTCCAGATAATATAGATTTCAACATTAATCATTAAAGAACCTTTGAGTAAATAGTTACTGCACAATTCAATCCTTCCACCATACAATGTCCCAATTAAATATAAGACATGGAATTATCATCAAGTCTTATTTTATTTAATTATATGTATTTCGATCCTTAAATGCACAACTCAAATAATGCAAATTAGAAACTCCTTTCTAATTTCATTCGCCTTAACCAAGGACTACTTTGGGTTGTCATTTATCGAATCACATAGACATTTCTCTTCTTTATTAGAAGTGGTAGATTCTTTATCGATCATACATTATCTCCATTATGTATAACTTATTATACCCAAGCATACCTTTTGATATACCCTAAGGGTCTTAAGGAATAAGTCAAAGTATAACTCATCATACACAAGATACTATGATGATCTCAAGTCCAAGGATTACTTGTCTTACTATCACTACAGAATTCCTATCGACAGCAAAATAAAACTCCATTAGGTATTCCTTAATGAGCCACGCTTCGGTGAACTTATTCTCTAATAAGCACCTACATACTTGCTTTAGTGTCTCCACACAAATGATCATGAGATCAATCATCCTCATCTAATGAGCAAGAACGATGTATGTACCAATCTATCCTGGATTCACTAATCCCCAATTTAGTAATCCAATGATTGGGAACTATTTTAGTTTTAAGCTTTCTAAGAATTTAGATCTCATTAGAATGATCATCATCATTATTCTAAAAGCATTGCTTAAAACTATGGGTTTATCACATATTATAAAACAGCATCATGTAGATAATTAAAAGCCTTTAATAAATAATTATTTTATTAATAAATGAATAAGATTGTTACAAAGTATATGCTTTATCATCAAACATGATTGGCTTGTGTGCATACTACTTTCAATCTCCCACTTGTACTAAAGCCAATCGCCATTGTATCTTATACTCTTCTTCTCAAAGTGACGATTATCCTGCTGTTGGATAAGCTTTAGTTAATGGATATGTAATATTGTTCTTGAGAGTCCACCATCTCTATAGTGATTTCCCATCTTTCAATGATTCTTATAATCAAATGAAAGTGCCACAACACATGTTTAGATCCAAGATGAGACTTAGAACTATTCCTAGTTCTCGAATGAACTTTAATCCAAACAATCAACTTGCGACTTCATTTATAGCTATATACTTTGTCTTTATCACTAAACCAAAGAACTCTTTCATTGTTTGGAACCTTTCTAATTCATCGCACCACTTTTCAAGGTAACCCTTTACCTTAAAGTGGATTTTTCCGTCGTCTTGGTCTCATCTCGAAAAACTTGAGTCTGTTAAGCCCTCTAGTTTTAATTTAGACCCACCATGAATATGATCACATCCTTAGTCTTGGGTAAGCACTTTAAGATGTTTTTCACCGACTCATAGTGAACTTCTCCGAATATGACCGATCAACATCGTGTCTCGTATATTTCATTGCATACATGATTGTCACTCATGCGATCTCTCTTCTTTTAATAGTTTGTGGGGACTATTAAGAGAGATACACTCCATAGCTCATCGACATGAGACATCTCTTGGAGTTTGCCATGCTAAACGACTTTAGTATCAAATGAATATACGTTCCTTGGGTTAAGTCGAGCATCCTCTTAAATCTATCTATATAGATTTATATCCCCAATTAAGATACACTTCCAAATCATTCATGGAGGAATGTTTAGACAACTTTATCTTTATTGATTGTAGCATTGGTATGTTATTCCTCATCCGTAGTATATCAACATATAATACTAGAAATTTCACGACGCTCCCACTGACCCTTTTGTACACACTAGAAGTCTTACCTCATCGAATGTAACTGGATCATCATTTTCTATGATGTGTACCTCATCATCATCATCTATGATGAATCCATACCTTCTAGGTATCTTCTGACTATTCCGTTTTACAATTCGGTTTGTGGTACAATAGTTCATCTATAGGTTCCTCTTATTTGACTTATAGTGTTTTGTGGTTCTTGAACTCTTCAAGATCAATTATCCTCCCACTAGCCCCTTCAATAATAAACACATTTATCTTAGAAGGCGCCGTGTTTCACAACAAACACCTTTTCATAAGTAGGATTGTAGAACATATACCCTAAACTTACTTTAGGATGTCCCACAAATCAGTATTTGTCAAATTTTGTCCCAAGCTTATCCTTTGAAACCTTTTCACATAAGTTGGACAACCCCTTATCTTAACATACTTAAGATTAGAATCCTCCCACACATCCATAACTTTTATGGAGTCTTGGGGTGGATTTTGAGGTTACCATTTTCGTAGATATCAGCCCATTTCTAGGACATGACCTGAAGGATACCGGAATGTCGGTAAAATCATTATGGACCGTACCATGTCCAACAAGGTATGATTTTTCCTTTCGGATACATCAATCAATTATTATGTATCAAGAGGCGTCCATTATGAGAAAACCATTTGAGATGATCTAGAAACTTATTGCACAAGTATTTATTCCTTGATCCGATCAAAGAATTCTAATACTTTATCAATTTATTTCACTTCAATTCTTTTGAACCTTTCAAATAATTCATACTTGTATTTTAGCAAATACACACATTCAACTCTTTAAATGATCATCTCATTTTCTTATACTAATTTGTTCAATAGGGCAAAATTATTTTCATGTAAGTCAAGTATACAAAATTTATTAAGTAATATTCCATTCTATACAAAACATTATTATTATAAATAGAACAACAATTGTTCTTAATTATAATACCAAAGATTTCATTGTCCAACAATAAAATGGAAATAGTATTTTAAACAAGAATCGAATACAATAACAACTTATTGACTTAATAGATTTTCCCGTAGGCATTGGTAAACTATAAGTTTCTATGGCTAATATGGCAACCTTTGTTACATTTCCCGCACATAGGATTACTTATATTTGTTTAGCTTTCTACTTCTGTTTGGTCCCTTCATAAATCTATATTTATGATAACCAAAGTCGGTATCCAATACCCAAGTAGAACCTTGACTTAAAGAAAAAATTATTTTAAATCATGAACAAATTTGTATTTGTAACCAAAACTTCACTAAGCTTCTTTGGTTAGCCTCTGCAAGATGCTTCTCCATTACTTTCCAAAGGTTCAGGCTTATTGCGGTGGAAGCAAACTCCTTTGCTATCCATATCGGGCTTTATTCTTATTATCCTTTGTTTTTGCCTTTCTATTTACCTTCTTTGAATCGTTCTTTCTTTCGAAGATCCTTTGGCCCCTACCAAGAAGACTTGATCTTTCTTGGTTGGAAAGTGACTCTCAACATTTTTCAATATGTTAAGCAAATCGGTGAGGTCGATATCTAGCTTGTTCATATGAAAATTCACAACAATTGTGAAAGGAGTCCGGAGTGAGTCAAGCAAGATCAAATCTTGGCTCAACTCTCCATCCATGACAAAAACCAATTGTCCTAATTGATCAATCAAATTGATTATGTTAAGAACTTTTTGTCTATACTATAGTGCCATTGGCCATTCTAGATCGGAAGAGCTCTTAGATATTTGATATCTATCAATCCTACTTTCCTCACCATCAACTACTTGATGTGCGTGAATATAGTAGAAGCATCCATAGTTTCATCTTGACACGAAGCTCATACTCATGGATCTGAGCATGATGCATTGAGCCAATGTGCATCATCTTGCCACTTTCTAAAAGTAGCAATGTCTTCCTCGGGCATTATGCGCAACCATTGCGGGGATAGGCGATTAAGGACATAAGATAGCTTTTTCACCATGAGAACTATTCTCAAATTCCTTAACCAATCCGCTTTAATTCTATTAAGTTTAATTTAGCATCTAATATGCTTCATGAGTGATAGTAATTTTAGACATTGTAAAATTCTCAAATGAATTTGTAATTAACAATATTTTAACATACATTCTTTTATTAATTACCAAAATAATTTAGGTCTTGTTTTAAATTGGTATCTCCCACTATTTTCTTCAAACTATATTACCTCACTTATATAGTTCTAAGAAAATCTAATTAAAGATTTGCTAGTGAGAATAAGGATCCCATTTCAAATGTATATAGCCTTGTGGTGACACAACAAACTATATATAAATAAATAGGTAGACAACTTTTTGTCAATTACATCAACTATGCAACTCATTTTTTTTGCCTCTTAGATTATTTTGATCAAGTGGTGGCACATCCGAATCAAAATCATCCAAGTTAAGTCCGACCTAGCACTCCATATATTCAAAAAGAAAAATATCATCCTTGTGGTGACACAACAAAACAATATTGTTCAATTTTCTTTATAAGCATCAAATGTGATAAATTAACATCTTAAATACTTAATACTTGCCTTGTGGTGACACAACAAACTCATATTAAATATTTAATACTCTATTAATTTTATCATGCTAGAAGGCTTACGCTCGATATTCCAAATATCTTTAAACGCTTAGGACTTAATATAAAAAATTGAGGGGTTTGTTATTAATTTGTCTCATCTTGTTTAGCTGCAGCATGCGCATATATATATATAAAATACTCGTCATATTAATGAACATGCGAGATGTGTTTGCATAATATATAATATATATAGTATAAGCATGCATATATAGAATACTATATTTTACCCTTTGATTGATTATGGACTTTTATTCTAGTTTGGTTCACTAGAGCCACCAAGTGAACCAAAAGGTCAAACCCTAGGGGTGCAAGAAATAATATTTAAATATAACTATTACATTTAAACCCTGCTCTATTACAAATCCAGTCTTCAAGCGCTTCTTGTCCTTGATCTCTAATTCTTCAAAATTAATTCTAAATATTCCTATTACAAAACTATTTTAAAATAAATAGAAACCTTGATCGCCGATCGAGGGAAGTACATAGAGGGAGATAGAATTTATATTCGGAAAAATTAGAGAAGACGAGGCACGCAGACCCCATTTAATAAAACCCATACATTCATGCATCCAACTAAAATAAAATCCAATCACATTTGTCAATAAATCCATAATCAATCCCATTTATTATCATACATCATCATATGCATCAATAAATAACATTCATCCTATGAATAATAAACATTTAATATATATATTGATATCATTTAATGGACAAATTTAGTTAGTATAAAATCTAATTTTGAATTAAAATAAACTCCTTTATTTCAATCCAAATTTAAATCAAAATAAAACTATTTTATTTTAATTTATCCAATTTTGAATAAAATAAACTATTTTATTTTAATCAAAATCTTTAATCAAAATAAACTCCTTTATTTTAATTAATTATGGAATCCAATTCCATGTAATAAAAAAATCTTTAATTAAAATAAACTCTTTTATTTTAATTAATTATGGAATTCAATTCCATGAAAAAAAAATATTAAAGGAAACACGGATTATCTTTCCTATTCACAAATAAACTCCTTTATTTTGAATAATATGAAATCTTATTTCATATTTAAATAAACTCCTTTATTTAAGGAAACATGGATTCTCTTTCCTATTCACAAATAAACTCTTTTATTTTGAATAATATGAAATCTTATTTCATATCTAAACAAACTCCTTTATTTAAGTAAAGATGGATTTACTTCCTATTCACAAATAAACTCCTTTATTTTAGGAAAATAAAATCCAATTTCAACTCCAATTAGTTAGCATGGAATCCAATTCCAATTCTAATTAGTTAGCATGAAATCTAATTTTTAAAATTAAAATAAACCTTTTATTTTAAAATTATAAAATTATTAAGATTAAAATAAAACTTTATATTTTAATATTAAAATAAACCTTTTATTTTAAAATTAAAATAAACTTTTATTTTAATTATATAATAATTAAGAATAATATATATATATATATATATAACTATTATATATATATATATATATAAACCTAATATATATATATAGTTAACTTTTAACTTATTATATTATATATATATATATATATATATATATATATATATATATATATATATATATATATCCGTTCCATGCAATCCTGTTCCATGCAACAAGTCCGGTTATTTCCATTAGAATGATTTCCGCTGTCAATCATGGCCACGTGATCCTTGGAAGTTTTAAAAAATAACAAAAACGTGTATCCTGTTAACATTTTCAAAAAAAAATATAGCTTGCTTTTTTTTTTATTTAAACATCACTTGGAATACTACTTGGAATATATCCCATCTAGCAGGACACGGAATCAAATATAATTGATTACATAATGTGATGGTCCACGTGATATCATGATTCACGTTTTTTTTTTTATTTATTTATTAAATTTTATACAATAAAATTATGCCCAATTAAATTGTTCTAAACACATATCAATATAATATCAAATTAAAACAATTAATAATTTACATAAAGGTTTGGCTCTGATGCCACTGTTAGGTTTGTAATATTCATGTGCGCAATCAAATTGCAAAATAATGCGGAAGCGTGTAAAAATCGAGTTTAAAATTTACAAACCATATACCCGGGATCACCCTTTATGCACAATTATTAATTAAACGAAAAGATAAAGAATAAAATCATACCCTTGAAGATCGAGCTTCCTCGTGTACAAGTTCACCTCCAAATCCTTTCGCTCAACTTGAATCCACCGGGGTTTTGTTCATTCCTTTGATCAACGTTAGCCACCCATATGTTTGGCCTCTGAGGGTGATCCACCAAGGAATAATAATGATTCAAGAAAAGGGTGGTTGGCTAAACCCTAGTTTTTTCTATCTCTATAGAAAAGGGTGTACTCTCCCAACAATTGGAATTATGTCGTATTATGTTGAAAAATTCAACAACCCCCACACCCATAATAAGACTCCTCTTATTTATAGATGTGGGCAACCCACCTTAACAATTAAGGAATTTAGATTTATTTAATTAAATAAATTCTTTTAATTAATTAAGCTCCCTAATCTTATTAGGGATAATTAATTAAACTCCTTTAACTAATTTTCCTCCTAATCCTATTAGAATAAATGAGAGTACTTATATTAAATTAATTCCTAAACTCTTTTAGAAATTAAAATAATAATAATTGTAATAATATTAATAAGACTCCTCTTATTAATTTATATTTAATATTTCTAAAATATTAAATAATAAATATTAAGCTATTTAATTTATTCTATCACCATAGATTAAATTAAATATACTTAACATATTATTACGATTATGCCATTAACTTCTTAAATAATTATTCTTCCTTTTATGGTGTGACCCTTTAGGTTCTCCATATTAAACCTATTGTGAATAAATCAATTAGAACAATTCTAATCTTATTTAAATAAATAAATTAAACAATTAATTTATTTAAATAAATAATATTTATTCTACAATAGGGATAAGCCTCCCCTAGCGATCAACGACTTTCCGTATAATATAGATTTCAACATTAATCATTAAAGAACCTTTGAGTAAATAGTTACTGTGACAATTCAATCCTTCCACCATACAATGTCCCAATTAAATATAAGACATGGAATTACTTGTCAAGTCTTATTTTATTTAATTATATGTATTTCGATCCTTAAATGCATAACTCAAATAATGCAAATTAGAAACTCCTTTCTAATTTCATTCTGCTTTTAACCAAGGACTCTTGGGTTGTCATTTATCGAATCACATAGGACATTTCTCTTCTTTTATTAGAAGTGGTAGATTCTTTATCGATCATACATTATCTCCATGTATAACTTATTATACCCAAGCATACCTTTTGATATACCCTAAGGGTCTTAAGGAATAAGTCAAAGTATAACTCATCATACACAAGATACTATGATGATCTCAAGTCCAAGGATTACTTGTAGATTACTATCACTACGAATTCCTATCGACAGCAAAATAAAACTCCATTAGGTATTCCTTAGCGAGCCATGCTTCAAAGGAACTTATTCTCTAATAAGCACCTACATACTTACTTTAGTGTCTCCACACAAATGATCATGAGATCAATCATCCTCATCTAATGAAGCAAGAACGTATGTACCAATCTATCCTGGATTCACTAATCCCCAATTTAGTAATCCAATGATTGGGAACTATTTTAGTTTTAAGCTTTCTAAGAATTTAGATCTCATTAGAATGATCATCATCATTATTTTAAAAGCATTGCTTAAAACTATGGGTTTATCACATATTATAAAAACAAAGATCATGTAGATAATTAAAAGCCTTTAATAAATTAATACTTTTATTAATAAATGAATAAGATTGTTACAAAGTATATGCTTTATCATCAAACATGATTGGCTTGTGTGCATACTACTTTCAAATACAATAGACAACAAATTTTAAATCAATATTCGCAGCCGAAATAATAATTCATTAGAAGAGTTAAGTAGAGAATGCAAACTACTATCTTCTATGTATGAATTTAAAAGTTCATCGCTCTATCTTTTATCCCCAGTAACATCAATCAATATACATCCGAATCAAATATTCATCTTTGCACTACAGTGCCAAAGATATTTATCGATTGGTCATGTTCATCTAAACACTGCTCATCTTTTACTACTACCAAAGATATTTCTTCGTAAATCATTCATCTTTGCATTACGGGCCAAAGATATTCAATAATATCATCATTTAAGACCGAGGATGATGAAAAATATTTTTAAAGAAACGAATCCAAAGAAACAAAATGACAAGGATTAAGGATTAAGGATTCGTACTTTGTTTTATCCACGTCCAAAAATACCTCAAAAATAATTACGGTGGTGTAAAATTCAAGAATGATCAAAACATGGATACAATCAAAGCTAGTATCCGTAATAGATATTTTAGACGAAAAAAAAAATTTTCATTTTTCGATGAATAGTCTTAGTATTCGTGAATAAGGTCAGATATCGTGAATAAAGTCTTGATATCGTGAATAAGAACTCAGACACCAAAAGTTCCAAATTTGATAAAACTTCAGATCAATATTTCAACATAATGATATTGAAAAATAATATCATTACTGAAAAAAAAAATCCCTTACCTCGAAAGATTAAGATTTCTAAATTTGGAATAATTTGATATAAGTCTTTGAAGGAACTTGCACCGTCTAACAATACTCAAAGTATACTCAAAATACTCACAAGAATACGCTCGATAATATAGAGAAAGAAAACTTCAGTTTCTGGTGTGATTTTCAATTCTAACCCAAGACCTATTTATAGAAAATTGCTTAGAACACCAAAAAAGAAAAATTTAATAAATTAATAATATAATTATATAAATTTCCTACGCATGCCTAGAATCTGATTTCAGCCATCAAACACATGCCACATTCTAGAAAAAGTAAGAAAAAACGTTTTTCTAATTTTAAATATTTTAAACTTCCAAAAATCAATTATTTGAACTTGAACTTCAATAATTCATAATAAATAGCCCTTTCATCAGAAAAATTCGAATCTTGTAAGTTTTATAGGAAATTCAATTCTCTACAACTTTGCGTAAGAAAGTTTTTCCAAATTCCAAATAGAAATTGACCAAAATCCATAAATCCAAGCGATTTTACATGCTATAATCAAATTTCAAATCAATAAATGGGGTCCATTTACATGTTTAACATGTTTTAAACATTTATTACAACAAAAATATTCTTCCTCCTCGTATACTCATATATCCCACATTCGTTGTAAAAATATCACCATTATTATATTATTAAAATATAATAATATATTTAAATGAATTATTTTATCGAGAAAAGATAAAATTTCAATTTTCAACAATTGTCACATTAAAATTTTCTCCATCTATATCCACATAAAATCAATATTTTCCTCATCATATGAATCAATAATTAATTATTCACAAATAATATTACGTAATCACAATATTGATGAACCGTGCGCCTTCTCAGGAAAGAGGGCTTTCCAATAAGAATTTCTCCTTCTTGGCGCGCAATTAGGTGACCAAACCTCTCCTTAGATGTAACTTTCTAGACATTGCCAATAATGTTATCTAATAATATTATTCAGATAATATGAATTATTGCTTCGATAATGAAAAATCTCGTAATGACAATTATTGAAACAACAAAGAATATAAAATATCAACGCAAAGAATTATTAAATCAATAAAATCTTGAATAATTATCGTAACCATTATTGAGTAGTGCCTTCTTCACGTAAGAATCAATAATTGGTGCAATACTGCAAAAGCTACCTTGTGTTTTAACCAATTTAGTATTTTAACATTATTAATTCTGTGATAACTAACTACTGTTATTATTTTAAAACTTATATTTGTCGCTTTCTTCATCCAATCGCTTTTCATTATGGGGCCCATTTACATGGTCTACCGTCGTATTTAATATTCCCCGACAAGATCGAATATTCCACGACCAAACGAATATTCCCGACAACAATGAATATTTTATAACCACTTTGCGCGTATTTTACCCTTAACTATCCACATTAATCAAATCAACCCTTACTATTTCAAAATAATAAATAGAAAAATTAAATTTCATTAATAATAAGTTGGGGTCTTACAACCTCCCTCCTTATGAAATTTCGTCCTCGAAATTGACGTGACGTCTGTGTTTGAAAAAGTGAGGATACCTTGCTTTCATTTCGCTTCCAATTCTCGTGTCATTTCTATATAGCATGATTCCTCCACAAAACTTTAACTTGTGGTATGACCTTTGCGCGTAGGACATGCTCCTTCCTATCTAAGATCTTGATAGGTATCTCCTCATACGTTAAGTCTTCGGCTATCTCGTCCGGTTATAACTCAATAACGTGGTTTGGGTCTTTCACATATTTACGAAGTATAAATATGTGAAACACATTATGAACACGAGACATACTCGGAGGTAACGCGAGTCTATAGGCTACATTTCCTACTCGGTCAAGAATTTGAAATGGACCAATAAATCGTGGATTGAGCTTTCCTCTCTTCCCAAATCTTGTAACTCCCTTCCATGGAGCAACTCGCAACAATACATGATCCCCTACACTAAATTCCACGTCCTTTCGATGAAGATCCGCATAACTCTTTTTGTCGATCTTGTGCCGCTTTGTATCGTTGTCGAATCATTTGGATCTTTTCCATAGTCATACGTACTAACTTCGGGTCCTAACAATGTTGTTTCAACCACCTCGTCCCACAACATACCTTTGGAGAGCGACACTTTCGTCCATATAATGCTTCAAATGGAGCCACACCTATACTTGCTTCGATAACTGTTGTTGTAGGAGAATTCTACCAATGGTAAATACTTATCCCAACGCCTTGAAGTCTAGGACACGTAGTCTTAATAAATCTTCAAGAGTTTGAATAGTCCTTTACGATTGTCCGTCCGCTTTGAGGATGGTATCTTAGACCTAATCAGAAATCTGTGCTCATAGCTTTTTTGCAAGCTAACCCAAAATCTTGAAGTGAATCTTGGGTCACGATCCGAAACTATGGATACATGCATGCCATGCAACCTCACAATCTCATTCACGTATATACTAGCAAGACGTTCAAGTGAATAAGTCTCCGTATCGGCAAGAAATGAGCGGATTTGGTTAATCTATCAACAATAACCCAAATAGCATTGATGCCACGAGAAACCGTAGGAAGACCAGTAACGAAATCCATGGTAATGTGTTCCCACTTCCATTTCGGAATCTCAAGTGGTTGCAACGGGACCCTTAGGTACTAGATGCTCGCCTTTACACGTTGACAAGTTAAACACATTGAGATAAACTTTGCAATCTCTCTCTTCATATTGTTCCACCAAAATGTATGTCAAGATCACGATACATTTTAGTACTTCCAGATGGATTGCAAATGGTGTATTGTGTGCCTCCATCATAATCTTGTACTTTCAAATCGTAGTCGTTAGGAACACAAAGTCTAGAGTGGACTCAAGTATTCCTTCTTCATCAATTCTCGCCCCGGAATAGCTCCTTCTTGTACTTTCTTCTTCATACGCATCGACTCGGCCTTGGGCTCGAGCAACCTTAACTTTTTCTATTAAAGTTGGCTCTATTCAGATACTTGACATCATCGCTTTCGTTCTCGCATATGATCTTCTACTCAACGCGTCGCCTACCACGTTCGCTTTTCCGGGATGGTATTGAATAGTGTGGTCGTAGTCTTTCAATAGCTCGAGCCAACGTCACCGCCGCATGTTGAGTTCTTTTTTGAGTGAAGAAATATTTAAGGCTTTTATGGTCCAATATATCTCCACTTTCTCCCATATAGATAGTGCCTCCATATCTTTAGCGCGAAACGATTGCGCTAACTCTAGATCATGAGTAGGATAATTCCTCTCATACTCTTTAAGTTGTCGCGAGGCATAGGCTATGACTTTCCCCACGTTGCATGAGAACACATCCTAACCCTTTGCCTCAAGCATCGTTGTAGATAACAAATCCATCCAACCGATGGTATTGTTAGAACAGTCTTAGAAATAAGTCTCCTCTAAGCTCTTGGAAACTTTTCTCGCATTCTTCGCTCCAAACGAATTTTGTATCCTTCCGAAAGTTAATTTGAGTTAATGGAGTAGCGATTCGAGAAAACCCTTCCACGAATCTCCGATAATAACCAAATTAAGCCCAAAAAAGCTACGTGCTTGATCACCGACTTGGTTTGCTCTCAACTTTGTATTGCTTCAATCTTCACGGATCAACAGATACTCCATGTTTCGACACCATCGCGTGCCCAAGGAATGCTACTTCCTCAAGCCGTAACTCGCATTTCTTTAATTTGGCATATAGTTTATTTTCACGAAGCCTTTGAGTACCAAATTTTCAAATGGTGCTCATGATCTTCACGACTTTTGGAATATATAAGGACGTCATCAATAAAGACAACAACAAACCGATCCAAATATTCCTTGAATACTCGGTTCATCATATCCATGAAAGTCGAGGAGCATTAGTCATCCGAAAGACATGACTAAGAATTCATAATGCCCGTCATCGAGTTCTAAAGGCGATCTTTGGAATATCCTCGCCTAATCTTCACCGATGATATCCGAACGAAGATCGATTTTTGAAAAGAATTGTGCCCTTGCTGAATCGGGTCAAACAAGTCATCAATACGAGGTGAGGATACCTATTCTTGATGGTGACATGGTTCAATTCCGATAGTCGTACAAAGTCGCATACTCCCGTCTTTCTTCTTTACAAATAAAACAGAGCACCCAAGGAGATGTACTTGGATCGAATGAAATCGATGTCCAACAATTCCTGTAGTTGGACCTTTAACTCCCGAAGTTCAATAGAGCCATTCGATATGGGGTTTTAGAAATGGGCTTTGTACCGTGTTCAAGATCAATAAAGAATTCAACTTCACGTTACTCGGGGTGAGCCAGGAAGTTCTTCTTGAAATACGTCGGAAAGTCAATAACAACAGAATATTATTCAAATTTGACGTGTCTTTATTCAAATCCATAACATGGGCTAAGAAAGCTTGACATCCGTTTTTCAATAAACGAATAGCTTTATGATTAGATATGACGATGATTGATTTTAATGGTTTAGTTGCTTGAATTAAATAAATAGGTTGGTTAGAATATGAAAACTAACAACCTTACGAAAACAATCAATTTTGGCATGATGAGTAGTTAACCAATCAATCCCTAAAATCACATCAAAAGCAAGTATCTTTAAAGAGATAAGGTCAACAGTAAGGTGATGGTGCCAACTTGAATCAAACAAGATTTATAAACGATGGATGTGATGAAAGTTTCTCCCAACTGAGTTTCCACGAGATAGGTCAAAGTATAATTTCTCCTGAGTCAAGTTTAAACGTTGAGCACATGCAGGAGAGATAAATGAATGGGTAACAGACCCCATCAAAGTAAGGTATAAACTTCGCAAGAATTTATAAATAGCTTACCTGTGATCACCTCGTTTGGGTTCTCGCATTATGACCAAATCCAACAAAACGCTTCTTCCGGAATCGTTGACTTTGACTTTTCTCGGGACGATCTTTTGAGTAACCGTCCCCACGAACTAGGTTTCGCTCTCGTACAATCTCGAAGCGATATGTCCTTCCTTTCCACAATTATAGCATACCTTGAATCATTGTGGGCGGTTTGGACGATATGTCCCTCTTTTCCGCATTTGTAGCATATATACGACCGGTGGTCGTTTCTCTCCTTAGAACCGATTCTTTGCAACGACTGCTGTCTTTAAGTATCACGACCACAATTATCCATGCTCTACGGGCCAAGAATATTTGTGTATTCATTAATGGTCATGATCATGCCAACAACTGTCCATCAATGCACTACGGGCCAATGAGGACTTTTTCCACATCAATACCCAAATATCAAAAAAGTTTAGTGGTCGACTTTCCATTTAACTCAATTTTCTATTATACGGGGTCAAATTAAAAATTTATAATTTTGTGAATCAAATTTTAATCATATATGACTCATATCCTTTCAATTAATATATGTATCTCTATAATATTTTAAACTAAATAATAATCTAATTTATATTATTTTTAAAAATAAATAATAAATTACTTACTTATGAACAGTTGTGATTAAAAAAGTATATTATAAGTCGATATAGTGTATATACACCATATATTGTTACTCATTATATTTTTATTGTAATATAATATATATATATATATATACACACCCGAAAGTATAAAGTATTAAAAAAAAATTATCTAAAAGTATTTCCGACCCCGCCAAATTTTTTTATAATTTAGTAATAAATTTGATCCCACTGCTAAAATTTTTTTGGCTTCGCCACTGCTTGTACATGAGATCCAAAAGTCATGCTTTGAATTATAGAGTTTGCAGCACTTATAATATGTCCTATCGTTCGCTACTATTAAACTGCGGACGAGACTTCTCAGTTTCTTGGTGTCGTTTGGACGAACCTAGCGTCCACGGTATTAAACTGCATATGAAACTTAAGATTTAAACGACAACTTTTCATTTTCAGAAAGAAACTTAGCGTCCGCAATTTAATATTGCAGACGGGGACTTGTAAAGTAGAGGTATGTTAGACATTTATTTCGTCCGCAGTATTAAATTACGGAATATTAAAAATTAAACTGCAGACGATGACTATTTTAATCTTTCGATATTCGGATGAACGCTCAAGATTTGATTTAATATTAATCTTAAATTGATAACGTTAACTATAAATTATTCTCTCTCTCTCTCTCTCTATATATATATATATATATATATATATATATATATATAGTCTCGTGCCTCTGACACTATGAACGATGGGATTTATCCAAATTTTGGACGACCTAGTTGATTTATTAGGATGAACGGAAAATTTAAAATTATTTATATTTTATTATTATTATTATATATATATATATATATATATATATATATATATATATATATAGTTGTAGAGTTTTAGTAAGGAAAAATGAAAGAGGAGGGGGGAATCTATGGGCAGAAAAGAAATGGGGTGGGGCATATTCTAATTTGTGTGACACACTTTCTATATATATTGCTAGATATTTTTGTACTCTCTCTATATATATTACTAGATTTGTTTTGTTTTTACACACACACACACACACACACACATATATATATATATATATATATATATATATATATATATATATATATATGATCAGGATCTTAAAGCTCACCTTTATCCAACTCATCTTCTTTTAGTGATGGATCGGCTGATGGTTTGTCATACAATCGTCGCCTATACTTTTAACGACGCTTATATATTGTCTGTCGCTAAAAGTATAGATTTACTTCAGAGAATGACCAACCGTCACGTCCCCGTCCCAAAGGGTGAGCTCGAGTGAATGGATAAGGGTGAGCTTAAGATCTCAATTATATATATATATATATATATATAGGTCGATCATCCGTGTAAAACAAATTGCCATATGTATTTATTTCAAAGAACCAATATCTCATTCGTTGATCTTGATATTGGATGATCTAGATTAAGAACTTAAATTCCTCTGTCGTAACAACATGTAGCGGCAATTCACTTCACAGTGCAAATTACGAACATGCCCCCCCAAAGTAATCAAAAAGTCAAAAAGTAATTAAAAATTTGGGATTCACATGATGCTTGCTGCTACAACTTGTAGCGGCTGGAGATAAAATAATTAGTAATATTATTATTCAATATAATATCAATTATGTAATATTATTATAATACTCTCTCCGTCCCATAGTTATAAGCTGATTTTCTATTTTGAGATGTCCCAATATATAGGCTACTTACTATTTATAAAATTTAGTTGGTTCATTATTTTATTTTTATGCCCTTATAATAAATATTCAACCATTACTCTTTTTTTGAGGAAACAACATTCAATGTCATTATTTTTATCACCACATTTAATGTTGTTGTATTCTTATTGGTTAAAGTTCTATGATTATGGACTTTAATGGTCAGTACACGTCAATCAATGAAGTTGAGAGTTCCAGTGCGATAAGTAAGGAGTAATTAACTTATTCATTAATTCCATATATGTGAAAAATTATGTTAAAAATTGCCACTTAAATTGATTTTCTTAAACTATGTGTCAAAAAAATCAACCTATAACTATAGGACGGAGGAAGTATTATTATGGGACATGCCGCTACATAGTGTAGCGGCTGGCTCATTTTCGCCTCGGGAACTGCTTGTGACTTAATTGCTTAATTATTTATGTTGGGTGAAATTAACTCGTGGCTTAAAGTTATCAAATTAACATAATACATAGAAAAGTTTCAAAATCATAAATCAATTAGTATACTATTGTGAGTCATAATTATATACTTTATAATTATAATAATAAAATATATTCAAATTATAATAATAATTATAATAATTATTATTATTATTAAGAAACGGAGGGAGTATTAGCAAGTCGAGACTTGGTTCATTTAAGAAGACACTGATTTTCCAATGCAGATCCATAGGGGAGTGCTTAACATGAAGTGAATTTCATGGTAAGATCATTTTATGATCAATACAAATCTTGACAATGTAAACTTATAGAGATCACCTCCCACTTTATATGAACAATAGAGTGAGCTATCATGAAATTCATTTTATCCCGCTGCTACATGCTATAATGCTATAACCATAAAGACTCCCATATTAAATAACAAGTCTTTTCATGTATATACCAAAAATCATTCTAAATATAATTGGACTTAATAACTCATATTAGACTTAATTATAGTCCATATGTCACATTTAATTAGACCAATTGATTAGTCTGATTTAATATATACAATTAATATTAACCCATAAAATAATATTACATATTGTTAATTGAAAATTGATTTATATAAAATTAATAAATCACAAGCTAATCACAGACTAATCATCGGTTTAATAACTAAATATATATATTTATATATATATATATATATATATATATAGGATTAATTAAACTCTTTATTAATGACTTTTGATCAACTAATTAATTAAGTAGCTAGTATGATTTTTAGGCATATTATCTTTCTTGTGATCAGTACTTTAGTGTTCAAAACCTGTAAAACAAAACTTTAAGACTTGACAATAATTTCACAGACACGGACACCACCAAGCAATCACCTTTGGGCAGAATGAATGCTTAGCATGCGGATAACAGGCATGAGCTAGCTAGGGTATATTCTAATATTCACAATTTACAACCTTTGGGTGTAATAAATTATTTCAACTAGTCACTGCCTAATTAAGCATATGTTATATATTGTATATATATGTGACCCTCTCAGTTTTAGTTCGTAACCATGATCACTTTTGGGCAGATAGGTAAATTATCAACAAAAAAATAATGGGACTTTTACAAATTGCTATTAAGATAGATATAACAAAAAATTAAGAATCCTGAACGTGTAGGTGTAATATGAAAAAGGGATCTTCCTGATTCAAAAACTACAAGTCTAAGATTTGGGCCTATTTTATTAGGTAATTTTTTTGTGGACCTTTAAATTTAAACTGACGTGAAATTTGAATCTTTTTTTTGAAATATATATATATATATATATATATATATATATATATATATATATATATATATATATACCATAAATACATCTTGGAGGCCCTAAAAAATTGTCAATTTTAGTGGACCTAAAGCTCGAGCACCTTGAGTTTTAGCCCAGAGCCGATGCTGAGTCTTTGTGCCTCGCCAAAAAATTCGATAAATTATATTTAGGGTAAATTACATATAATAGTACATTTTTAGAAATAATTATAAAAATCATACACCTATAAAATAATTACAAAAGTATTACACTTTTTTGTTTTTATTTTTAATCTTAACATAATTAAAGGTCCTTAAATTAAGGGATTAATATGTAATGGCTGACATGACAATATTAGTATAATTAAGATTCCTTAATTTAGGGGATTAGTTTTGGTAGGTGCTATTTTCTCTCTCATCTCCTCTTATTCTGCCATTTTATTCTTTTCTGTCATTTTCTCTCTCATCTCCTCCTACTTTCATTTTCTCAGACGCGCTAACGCACTTCTATTCTTCCATTTTCATATTTAAAGACAAAAATTTGAAGAGTGAAGAGAGAAGATGAAGACGCCATTGAAGAAGAGAGATGAATGAAGACGCTTTATTTTGCCATTTTCTCTCTCATTTTCTTTTATTCTGCCATTTTTTCTTCAAAAGATGAAGACGCAATTTCTGCCATTTTTGTATAAAAGATGAAGACGTTATTTCTGCCATTTTCTTCTATTCTGCCATTTTTTCTATATCTTTCATTCTTCCAATTGTTTTTCATATTTTTTTGAGCTCTGTTTTTGTAAGTACTTCTATTTTACCTCTCTCTCTCTCTCGAGCACTAATTTTTAAGATTTTCTCTTTAATTTCATTCATTTGGGGTTTATGATCTTAATTTTATGCAAAATATGCGTTTGATTATGAATTTATGATTACTTTTTTTTGTTGATTGGTGTTTACCTTAGTATAAAAGTTTGGTTACCTCAGTATAAAAGTTTGGTAACCAAACTTTTATACCAAAGTAACCAAACTTTTATACTAATGTAACAAAACTTTTATACTAAGGTAACCAAATTTTTATACCAAGGTAACCAATTCACCTCCACACCATCCAGTTTTTCATAGTAAGTTGGTAACTAAATCCTTTCATTATTGAAGATAACCAAACCTTCATACCAAGGTAACCTCGATATAAATGTTTGGTTACCTCAAAGATAAAAGTTTGGTTACCTTAGTATAAAAGTTTGTTTACCTTAGTATAAAAGTTTGGTTACCTTTAGTATAAAAGTTTTGGTTACCTTGGTATAAAAGTTTGGTTACCTTAATATAAAAATTTAGTTACCTCGAGATAAAAGTTTGGTTACCTTGGTAATTACCAAGGTTTGGTTACCTAGTATAAAAGTTTGGTTACCTTAGTATAAAAGTTTGATTACACGCTTGTTATAAAAGTTTAGTTACCATGACATTACTTAATGATCTTCTTCTCTCTGCAGATATCGAGAATTTCCTTTTACTACTGTAAAATGGTTGCTCCCGCCACTACCGCCCCAGCCTCCACCTCCATCGTCTCTGTAACCACCACTTGAGCCACCACCGCTATCTCCGCCACCGCCATTGTTACCTCCTCCATAGCCATCACCGCCGCCTCTGAAGCCATCATTACCACCTCCTCCGAAGCTGTCACCTCCTCCAAAGCTTCCACCTCCGCTGAAAATTGCCTCCGCCACCTCCTGCAAAGTACAAAATTTGTGCAGTCTTTCCTATAAAATTTGAATTTGAATTTGTTTTTGTGGTTAGATCCCAGATATTTGAATTTGAATGATTAGTTATGACATATATTTCTCCTTAATTTTAAGTTTTCTTATTAATATGAATTGTGAAATTTTTGTAATTATGTTGTGTGTGTTTTATTTTTATAATTATTTTTTAATTGTTGTATATTAGTGTTAAGGATCTTATTTATTTAGTCCATCTGGTCCAGAAAGATCTGTGTTGTTAGATTAAATATAATTTAAGATTTGTGTACGCCGTCACTATCGGAGATACGTTCGTAGTAGGTCAAAATTGGCTGCACATCGTACAAACAAAGATGTGTTCTCAATTACAAATAATATCATGGGTTATTTTTTTTAAACTTTTTTGAGGCCTCGTTCTTATCCCCTTAATTGACACTTGTCTATAAAATCTCCAACACAAATCACAAAATACAATCCCACTCTCTCTCTCTCTCTTTTTCTCTGTCTCTCTGGATCCTCCAATGTGGTCATCAGGTGGTAGTGATAATAATCAAGATTATAACAAGAACAAGAACTGCTTTTTAATATCTTCAATATCCTCCTCAACTTCTTCTTCTTCTTCATCACCCTCGCCATTTTCAAACCCTGAAAGTATGGAAGAAGTTTGGAATGACATCACCCTCTCTTCTCTACCAGCTTCTCATGGCCTACAAGATCGACACTTTAATCTGCAAGACTTTTTGGCCCAGCCCTTTTCGCATAACCCACCCAACACCAACCTCCCCTCCTCCACCGCCACCTACGGCTCTCCTCCGCCGCCCCCGGACACCGTCTTGAGCTTGAACCCCGGTCAAGACTTCCACTTTGAGCCTCAGGTAATAGTGCCCATTTCAAATGCGGGTTCTTTTAGCACAGCCGTACCCTATGATGGCTCTGTTGTATTGATCGGAAAGAAAAGGTTCCCGGATTCCGATGAGAATACCGGCGACCGGAGACACAAGAGGATGATCAAGAACCGCGAGTCAGCTGCTCGATCGAGGGCTAGAAAACAGGAATGTACCTGCTTTCCTTTTTACTACTTTTAACTTGTGGACTAAAGAATATAGCCCAAAAAATATATTTATATAAAATAAATAAAAATTCTGTGTATATATTTGGTTACATAGCGTTTAATGAGTTTAAAAGTTTAAATGTATTTCAAAATTTTGTTCATTTATTAACCGTTTATTTTAAACAAAATTTATTTTATTTACATAATATAATATTTGATGCTCAAATAAAATGCATTAAAATTGAAGCAATGCGTTTATTATAGGTCCAAACACTTGGACTAACATCTCAGAAATTATTTGCAAAATTTATGTAAATAAGTTTTAAAAATGATATTCATTAATTAATTATGGGACAGATTTTGTCAAAGTCTTGATTAATTTAGTCAGACTTTGGTCCAGGGCAAATCCAGAAAAGATTAAGAGCACTTTTATAAAGAGCTTTGGCTGGACCGGTTGGTTCAACTGATTGAATCGGAAATCGGTTGAATCAGTGGTCAAAACGAGAATTCAACCCGTTCGATTACATGTTTGACCAGTAGTTCAATTGATAAAATCGATTAAGTTCAATTGATTCAATGAAAATATTGTCTTAACCATTATAGCTAGGTCTAGTAGATAAAGTACACCTATATTAATATACTCCTATATATATATATATAATATACTCGAGAGATTTGACCATTTGTTGCTAAATTATATATTTTGTTTGGCTGAAATTGCTGATAAAATATTTGTTTGTGCATGTGGCTTTGTTTTTTATACTTTCCCCATTTTGGTGAATGGTGGTTAATTACAGGCTTATACAAATGAGCTTATCATAGAACGGGAAATCTTAAAGGAAGAAAATGACAGGCTCAAAAAACAGCAGCAACAGGTAATATATATATATATATATATATATATATATATATATATACACACACACACACACTACTATAGGATGGTAGATCGATCAGTTTGAGCTTTCAAAAAGACAAACCCCTTAAATGGGAAATCCTTTTAGAATAAGTCTACGCAGACATGTTTATTGGACAGATTTATTGGACCGGTGCAAATTTTTTTTTTTTTTTGTTAGTGACTTTTAAAAAATGTATAGTATTTATTTCAAAAGGAATTTTTATAAAATATAGTGTTTTAGATATAATTTGGATACATATATGTATTTGTATATGTATTAAAATTACACCTAAAACACTATATTTTGTAAAAATTTTTGTTGAAATAAATACTATATATTTTTTAAAAGTTCGCTAGCAAAAAAAAAAAAATTTGCACCGGTCCAATATACATGTCTGCGTAGCATTGCTCATGCTTTTATAGTTAGTTTCCAAATCAAGCTTTTTAACACAGTTGAATGTTATGGGGCATATTTCCAATTTAGCAAACTTTGTTAATTTTGTGCCTTTTATTATATTATTATTTATTGGCATCTAAATAAATAAATAAATATTTGTATGGTATGCAGTTATGTGTAGCAGCAAGTGCTCAAGCTCCCCAAAATCACACTCTACAAAGAACGTCCACGGCTCCATTTTGACATGCAACTTCTTCATATATATATATATAGTGCAACCATCATTCTATATATATATATATATATATATATAGCTAGCAACTTATGAATGAATGAATGAAGCGTAATGTTTAGAGAGAGAATGTATGTATATGTATGTAAGTATGTATGTATGTAAAAGGTTGGTAACCTTTTATGGAAAAATTCTAATCTAGGAATTATGGGATTCTAATGAAAATTGTTTGGTGGGGTGATCTTAATTTTGATTTTTTTTGTTATAATTAGTGTGGTACTATGTATTAATTATGGAATATGTGTATGTAGAAGTTGAATATATTGAGTATTAACTGTTTGTGAGCAGTAAGAATACTGATTTTATTGGATTTTATTTTATTTTTTGTTGTTTTGTTAAGAGTATATGAGATGTAGCAGCAGCATGCATGGCACAGTAAAAAGATAAGGACAAGGACGAGCAATCACTTCATTTCATCATCTCCATCTCCAACTCCTCATTCATTTGCTATCTTACGCGTAAGTATTAGTTCAATTGGTGGATTATATCCCCTGCATAACCACAGATTTTAGGTTCCAACTTTAAAGGTCATCCACTCAGGTGTCTGTCAGTCAAAAAGTTCACAAAAAGAAGAGGATAATAATAACACACGAGTCTTAAATATTTAATTGCATAAACTATTTAAAATGATGCGTTATTATTATACTAGATGTGTCCCGTGGTTTTGGTATTGTACGGACGGTGGAATTTATCTTAAATTTTTGGACGGTCTAAATAATTTATTGAGTGAGCAAAAAATTTAAAATCATTTATATTTAGTTAGATTAATAGATACCTCCCTAGGGATAGGGATAGGGATAGGGATAGGGAGTAGATAAATAGATACCTTCCTAGGGCTACCACCACATTTGTAGTCAATGTCAATGGTACCTTACAGAATAAAAGAGGCCAAAGTGAGTCAGCGGGAAACAAGGGGAAAAAGGACTTCAAAACTATTCATAACTATTATTCATTATAGGACTGTCAATTGAGCCGGGACTTAAGGTTGTACAACTTCACCCTATTCAACTATTAATGAGTTTGGGGAATACATCATTCACCTTCGTGCTACCATGTTCATTTCATGATCAATACTGATATCGATATGTAGATTTTATAGATCATTCTTCCGACAGATATCAAAGATTGACGTTAGACGTAGTGAACTTTCACTTCATGTTAACTACTCCCATAATATGTTATTTAAGTTCAGTTCGTATGTGATCATGAGTTTTAAAATCTATTTATGAGCAAACTCAAAAAAAAATATCAACATTAACAATCTAAAAATGAATAACGAAAAATAATGTAACTAATTATTTAAGCGACATTAGCTAATTTTGATAATCTATTGATAAAATATTGAAATATTTGTAATTCATAATATGCAATATAATAAAAAATTAAGAAATTTGAACTTGAAACATACAAACTATTCACGGTAATAATATATCTCCAGATTTTTAAGATTAATTAAAATGACAAAATATTTTTAAAATGAAGAATAGCTTTAAAGAAAGCATGGTACTTGCTTAAATTTAAGTAATGACTATATATATATATATATATATATATATATATATATATATATATATATATGTACATATATTACTTTTTGACATCTTATAAAAAAAAAAAAAAAAAATCAAAAACTGTAAGAGCCTCTAGAAACACAAACAAAAAAAAAAAAAAATGTCATTTAATCTTACGACACAAGAAAAAAAAAAAAAAAAATCCATAGCAAATGTTTGTTTTATAAAACAAATGTTTTATTTTTGTTATAAAATATAGCAAATGTTTGTTTATTTTATAAAAATGTTTTTATTTTTGTTATAAAATATATTATAAAAACATTTGCTATATTTTATAACAAAATCATTTGTTTTATAAAACAAACATTTGATATATAGTTTATAAAGAGGCTCTTACTACTAATGACATTTTTTTTTTTTTTTCGTTATATAGAACTTACTGTCATTCCAAATCATCTTGTGTGCGATATAACTATATATATATATATATATATATATATATATATATATATATTACATTACTCACCATCTTCAAATATGGATTTAGCGTTGTATGTTAAATAAAAGAACCGAATGCCTTATCTTTTAAATAAACCATCGATAATATATATATTAGCAAAAATATATCTCCAGATTTTTAAGATTAATTAAAATGACAAAATATTTTTTTAAATTAATGAAGAATAGCTTTAAATGAAGAATAGCATTAAAACTTATGGTACTTTAAATTTAAGTAATGACTATATATATAAGATTGCATAATTAAAGGGATAAGATTGCATTCTTTTTTGTAATTAAATATTGCATATCACTCTTTTTGTAATTATTTTGTTTGTACTCTTTTTATGTAATTATTTTTTAAAATATAATAGAAAATGTAATTGTTCCATATATTTATATCTTTTTAACATTATACTTTGATTGGGCTTATAGTGGGTCGAATGGCCTAAAAACCAAACTCGTCCCGAATTTTATTTCGGATTTGAATTTTTGTTCAAGCTCAGCTCGATTCACTCTCAGATTAAATTCGAGCATGCTTTTAACGGCCCAAACAATTGGTCCACCATATATTACATATAATTAAAAATATTATGACTAATAGTTATTCATATGATTGGTAACAAAAAAAAGTCAATACATAAAAAGTCAATGACATTGCTCGATTGGGTACACATTTTCATTTAGCGTCTTCTTGTTGGACTTACGATCCACACATTTAAGTTGCAAGTGTTGTAATACACTTAATTTGAAAATTTTATGTCATTTTATATTTACAATCAAAAAAAATATAATAAAATTATAGAACAAAATAATTACAATAATTACGTTGTCGTCAAACGGTTAGGATATGTGGTGAAATTTCACCCAGGAGACCCGGGAATTTTGTTTTTTTAGATGATTTTACGCTAATTTTATTATGCTCTATAATTTAGTTGCAGTATATGAAGAACTATAATAATCCTCCTATATATAAATTTGATTTTATGACTAATGGGATATCTAGTGTATTATTACAGTTCAAATTATAGAATATATATATATATAGGTCAAATTATATAGGATTATTTGATTTTTCTTGGCAACTTCCAAGGGGTGTAGTTACCTTCTCCTTGATGATTCAAGGAAAGTCCTGGTAATTGAAACCCCCCACCCCCACCCCCACCCCCACCCCAATTATTCAATACTGCATGCATGGTAGTTTCTCGGCATTTACTCCAAAGACTCAACACAGTTTACGTGTTCTGTTTGGTAGTTTTGATCAGTCATTAATACTAGTTTATGTGCGTCCTAAGTCCTAACATATCATAATATATTATGATTTGTAAATTTCCGGGATACCAACTATAAAACAACCCTGAGTGCACTAACCAAAACTCGAACAATAAAAATAAAAATGGGTGGTGCTGCTGCAGCAATATCACAGGTGATTGACAAATTAAATTCCACCGGCTTATGCCCATAGGTTGATGGCTTCCTTTTATGCTACCAGAATCTGCCAGTTAGACGCTCGAGATCACGGCTATTCCGCAGTAGCTTTCAACTTGTTCAACTGCTTCTGCTTCTGCTTCTTTGGGAATTGGGACTATTTGCTGCTCCTTGGCGTATCAATGGTTGTTGCCGCATCGACATGAAAAAACACCAAACAAATACAAATTAATTATACGCGATATGGTTGTTGTATGCGGCTACCCTCTTCGTCTGTGCTCACTATTTTGCACCATTTTTCGGCCCCATTGTTGCCAAGTTTCTCTACGTTTACGCTACTATAGGGACTTCTTTAATTTCTTCCTTTTGGATCTTTACCTAATCAAGGACAACAATGTCAACTCTTCTGATTGCACCACCACTACTAAATTGAAAACTGGAAACTTGCATATTCAAGGAGGAAATGAGATGATCTCGACTCCAATACTAAGGAGGAGGAGGAGGAGGAGGAGGAGGGTGTATGAATTCATGGGGTGGGGGTGCGGGGGGTGAGAGGGTGTATCAATTAATTACGGTTGGAAATTTATGGAAGATGATAAATTATAGAGGAAGTAAAATATAATTTTAGAGAACACTCGATCCAGAACATTTTGATTTCACTTGCTTCAAATGAACAAAGTACATTGTTATTTATAGGACTCTTAGGATACTTCTAGAGTTACCATAATAATTACTAGATGGCCAAATTCATGTACATGAACCTAAATACCTAAATGAGATTAGTACTGATCTCATGAGATCAATACCAAAGCAATTTTGTATAACATGAGATCAAGTACCATTTTTGTGTTATGGCTTGCATTTTTTCAACATACGCATTCATGAGAGGAACCATTGGACCACTCTCAGAACAAACTTGAGCTAAAGACTCATCAACACCAAGTCCAATCAGATTATCTCGGTATTCATCAATCCAACCAGTTACCTTTATAATCTCTACATTTTTCAGATTATTAGCATGGTCACTAAGCAGTCTCAACCAATGAATAAATCTCTCGGTATATAGATTTACCATGAGTTGAAATATTTCATATCTTGGAGGAAAACATGGAGCCACATGGTCATATATATCTCCAAGCGTTTCCCCAATCACTCTAAATCCCAATTCCTTACTTTTGATACTCAAAATATTGTTCTCATGCCCTTCCAAAATTTCAAACTCTTTCTTTTCATCTTTTTCGTCAACAATCTCTTTTTTTATTTTCTCAATTTCGACAATTTCTTCAGCGCTTTCTTTTTCTTCTTTTTTCTCAAAAAATGATTCAATTACGGTGTCTTCAAATTCTTTATTTTCGTCATGAACTATTTCTTTTGCTTCCCAACATATGTCTTCAAAGTCTTCATTTTTACTTTCTTCAACTTCGTCAATTTCTTCTACGAGTTTCTCATCTCTTCTTCCAAAAACTAATACTCTTTAGGTAACGATGAACCTTTATAATTATTGCAAATCAATTCAAGTTCATTCTATAACTGAGGTAGAAAATCAAAACTCGCAACATGTATTCAAACTTCTTCATGAATTACTCATTGCAAAATCTTATTCTTTTTTCTTTCATTTCTTGAACTTTTTTCGAAACACATTTTTCTAGATTTGCAATGACATCTTGCCATAAATTGCATTCTCCAAAAAATACTTGAATCCTAATACTCCAAACATTGTAATTTGTGAACACTAATTTGGCACCAAACCTAGGAAACATCAGTTTTTTTTTTTTAATTTACCTCTCTAAAACACTATCAATATGACGACCTTTGTGACGTGCTTTAACTCACAAACTTCTTCAAATTTTTCCTCAACTAGCGCCTTTGCTAGATCGTCTTCCGAAGCTCTAACGCGCACACTTTGCACTCGCCCAACGAAACTATTTAATAGCACCAAGTCACCTTTCTTGGATCGTCGATTTTGCCTTCGCCACTTTAGTTTAACCTTCTCTAAACCTTCAAACTAACCTTAGCTTTGATACCACTTGTTGAAAATTTATGGAAGATGACAAATTATAGAGGAAGTGAAATATAATTTTAGAGAACACTTAAGAGCACTTTGATTTCACTTGCTTCAAATGAACAAAGTACATTGCTATTTATAGGTCTTTTAGGATACTTATAGAGCTACCATAATAATTACTAGATGACCAAATTTATGTACATGAACCTAACCAATACATATTCCAAGACATTTCAAATACATTCATGTATCATGTATCACTAGTAGAAAAAAGTAAATAGATAACGCTTAAAAAACGTTCTAATAGACCCTTCAGAAACGTCGTGGTTAGCGGTGTCATCTATTAAACACAAGTACACAACGTTTTTAAAACGTTGTAGTTTGACACATTACACAACGTTTTTTGAAGAAAAAACGTTGTGTGTTTGCACATTCCACAACATTTTTTCCTTCTAAAAAACGTTGTGTATTTGTTAAAAACGTTGTAGATAGTGTGATTCCACAACGTTTTTGACTTAAAAACGTTGTAGATATTAGAATTTGTAGTCGATAATTACCTGCTATCCTAACAAAAATACATCAAATTAATCTTTTAAGTAAAAAATATGTTACTCGTGAATGCTTCAACAAACATTGCTCAAACCATTTCATTTCAATTAAAAATATTTCAAGCCAGACAAGAAATTTAAAAGTGCAAAACATAATTAAAATCATCTAATATATTTTTAGGATTCCTCGACAAACTCAAGTCTCCATGAAATCATCCTACTAATGAAGCAGACAGATAATTGAAAATCGGGTCCAAGGAAACATTCAAGTACAAAACCCCCAACTTCTACCAAATATTCTCTCTATGCCACAAGTGTGTTGGCAGTGGTGGATTCACTGCAATGAGAAAGCAGCCAAGTAAAAATCATCACAAACAATCTTCCAAAAAAACAATTATGTACATGTTATATTTATGACAAAAGCGCTCATCTATCTAACAAAATATAACTGATTTTGAATTTTTCGCTCACCCTTATAAATTATCTGACCCGTCCAAAATTTGAGATAAATCCTACCGTCCATGTAGTGCCGAATGTACGGGACACAACTAGTACTTAAATATTATAGTAATATCAGCTCAAATCTATTACACTTATTCCTTTCATTCAGTACCCAATACCTTGTTTGGAAGCCTAAACCCAATACCCAATACAATATTTTAAAGATTTCAACTTGGCTTGAAGCCTGAAACCTCCTAAATCTACAGAAAACCAACCTTGAGCATACATTGTTACAAACAGAACTCAGACCAATACACAAACACACTCTATATGATGTACGAAAACCCTTCAAGTTATATGCTCAAATATAAAGATACTATAATCATGCTAGCCTGGGGTTTGCTGGATCATGCCAACGAGTCCTCACATTTTGCCAAACAAGCATATTAACCAGATTGCTTTTATAAGGCTTGGAATTATTTGCAAACTACCAGCTGTATAGTACTATTGACTAACCAAATCACTTGAGCAAATTAAATCAATATGCTATCGCTGTTTCTGGATGATTTATAATAAAAGAAAAATTAATTAAGAAGCCTCACCACAGCCGCACATTGTAAGAAAAGCCAATCATGAGGGATGTTATCGAGTGAGTAAATGGTGTCCTTAGGTTCTGCCACTGGAAAAACAAATTTTAACAAAAATATTTAAAAAAATCACAAAACAAATTTCTTTTCATGATTAGTCCATCTATCAAATGATTGTGCTTTCATTGGGGCAACCTAAAAGCACTACTTCTTGAGTGGATTATCTCATCCTAGATGGCCAGATCATATGGATACATATGACAAACCAAGATAGTGATAAGAGAAATAAGATAATTACCAGCATGACAAAAAAATAATCTAAAATCAAGAATACCTTGGTTTGGAATGAGCATCTATGAGTTGATGTGAATTGTACTATGTTCTTTTGAATCTAAAATCATTAGAGAAAATAGAAATTCATAGAGAGTGAGAAAAGAAAGTATTTAATTACAGCAAACACAAGAAGAAGAAGATGATCAATATTGGTGTATATATCAGGCACATGTGAAGCAGAAGTTTTGTTTACATAAGTTTACAACCATACAAAAGTAACCAAGCTAGGCATTGACCTTTATCTGTTTCATACTATGCTTATATTTATGATTTGACATTGCTTGTAGAAATTTAATAGATTTACAGTTTATCACTTTTCTAAATGCCTTAGCTGTCACTAAGATGTTGTGATAAGTTGAGTTTACTCAATATGTTAGTTGGTCAGATGAGTATGAACACATAAATTGGAAGCTCATCCGTTTAAATGCCTCACAATGGTGCCATTATTTTTACGCTAACTGACCACGCCAAACTATGAGCAGGTCATCAGTACTTATCACAATTACATGTTCAAAATTATTTAGGTGTAATATCAATATGCAGAAGGCACCTCAGTGCAAGGGGATGTCAATAGAACAGGCTAAATGACTCTACACTAGTAAATAAACATCATGTTCATAGTAGTACCACAACAATTAAAAGTCATATGGAATAATATGGATCAACTATTACACTTCCTAGTCATACCCTGGATTTTTTTGTCATATATAGTCAGCCATATTTTTCAGAATAAAAAGAATGTGAAAGAAAAGGGCACCTTGACACTCTGTTTCTGAGTTTTGAACAGAAAAGAAAATAATAGAAAACTTAAATTAGAACAGAAAAGAAAAGAATAGAAAACTTAAAGTTTTCCTTTTTGTATTGCTTCGAGTTTTTAATGGAAAATGATAGAAAATTTAAAATTGAGGCGTGAGTTGTAATTTAAAATTTATTATATTAAAAGTTGAGGATAATATAGAATTATAAAAATATTACTTATTCTAATTTCTTTTTCCGTCCAAATCATGCCAATTTTGACGGAAAAACTTTAGCGAGAGAAAAGTGGCGGAGAGTTTTCTATCCATTTCTTTTCTTTTCCGTTTATTAAAAAACTCAGAAACATAAGAATTGGAAAGAAAACTTAAATTTTTCGTCTATTTCTTTTCTTTTCTGTTCATTTTAAAACTCAGAAACAGAGCGTCATGTGGGCGGCCTTTACAACCAAAAAAACATGGAAAAAGAAAAGAAAACAGAAAGAGTATACGCAAAATCTTGCTACGAGTGACACTCTTCACTTGAGGCGCTAGCCCATGAGAATCACCAAGAATAACACCAATTTGTGAAGGTGTTAGACCCTTCTTCTCAAACTTACAGATGTTATCATCAACCTGAAATTAAGGAAAAAGAGAATTAAACAATGTAAAGTAGTAATACCTTGTCAACTACCAAAAGAATAAGTACACCAACTTTATCAAACAAAGAGCAATCCCACGGCTTTGCATGATGAAGATAAGGAATATACTTTTACATCCATATGATCCATCAACTATAACTATAAGAACATAAGAAAATATCTAACACAAACTGTAATTGTCCTATATTATCAAAGAGATGGTCAATATGAAATTAGAATAGCATGGTCAATATTCTCTGGCACTGCCTGCTACCAAGAAGAAAGAATAGCATGAGATCAGGAAAGTGTCAGTTCTACACTTGTATCATCTGTGGGCCAAATTCGTTAACTCAATAAATGAAAACTACAATATAACTAAATTCACCTGTTTTGCAATAGCCAGAGAGCGAAGACCACGCTCAGCAAACTTATCGATGATGTCATGAAGTTTGCTAAATTGAGACTAGAAGATCAACATGAAGGAAGCTCTTCAAAAGAATAGAGCAACATTTATCACCACCAATCATTTGCATACAATATAAATAACAATGCTAGAACCCATGGACAAGTACATGAGACCTCCACAAAGTTTGAACCGATAACAAGGGATTACAATGTCCTCCAGATTCTCAGTGTCTTGTTATAGAGACATAAAAATCTAAATGAAATTATAACAACTTTGCATGGTGCAATAATAACAACTCATTAACACAAAGCTCAATATATAGAAGTTCACAAGGATGACCATGATGCACAAGAGTCTTTGGATAGCCATACAATTAAATCAATATTGATTAAAAAAACCTGACTTTTTGATAAGATTCAAGCCGGTTAACTCATGGTAAGAAAGAGAAAAAGGAAACGAAAGTAACCCAAGAGAAAGGAAATAATTAGCCAAAAGCAAGACAACTATATCCCAAGTAGAAGGACTCCTCATTTTATCTCAAACTCTCATGGTTTCACTTCCAAATTAATCCCATTCTCCACATACCCATCATTAGAGCATTCACAACAGTTTCCTTATATCTATTATCTATTATCTATTATATATACTAAATCACAGTACATGACACAATAAATTGACATATGTCATTCTATAAAATTGACACATGTACATTCTAATTAATGCTTCTTATTGCCCTTGACAAAAATACCCTTAACAATTACTTTGATATATATACTGATCACCTTATTTTATGAATATTATCAACAACCACGTTATTTTAGAATCCATTAATTAGATAACTCTCTTAGGCAACAACCAGATTGGATCAATTTAAACACGATAGGGCCAACTTGCTTTTTATGAAAAATTAGTTTTAATTATTTGAAAAGTAAATTTCCTTTAAAATTAGACTCTTATTTATTTTACCTACTTTTCATAGTTCCATGCAATTAAAAATTATTTCCATATTCATTTTAAAACTTCAATCTATTAGCTTCCAAAAATTCTTCCAATTATTTGAACCACGCTAATTGATTCTAAAGATATGAAAATTTATTTGCTTAACCAATTTATGGAAAACTCTATCAATTTAAAATTCATGTGAATATTTATCCCCCTAAATCCCCCTAAATCTGGGATCATATATTCAAATATGGCAACTAAACTCATCCCCTAAATCTGGGATCAAATATTCAAATATGCCAACTAAAGTATTCGTTCAAATTCTTTCAAAGAATACTCGGCCCCAATAGTATGGATTTAAAGTTCATTGAGCCTATTGTTATAAATGATGTTCGTGTGGTCAAAAATGAAATGGATGATATAAAAATATTAGGGGAGGCCAGGTTTTCAATTCTCAGGCGTGGACCCAAGGAAAAGCATTCATTTACAAGGGGAGGCATATCACCACCCTAGGTAATTCAACTGCTCTGCGTTATTATTCAACACAAAAACACAAGCACAGACAAAAGCTCTGTAATAAAAATGAAGCATCTCTCTATCAAAAAGTACAATTGCTGAAAGTGGTGGATGGAAATCGCATAACACTCTCAATACCCATGTAAAGAAAATTGTTTTATTGTTTCCTAAACCTAGATTTCTCCCTCCTAGATTATACATAATCTGTTGTCTGAGTTGTTGATGAAAGAAGATGCCTAGGCCAGGCCCGAGACCTTTTGAGTGTGCCAGAAGGGCTTGGCACAGTGATAGGCATCAACCCATTAGAGGTTCTATCATTCAGCAGATTTTCAGGTAACTAGGTCTTTTTATTAATTAGGTGTTTCGCTTATTTACGGGATTTTTTTTATGCACACCATGTGTTTGATCAAGGTTGTAAATGAAAGGCACTCCACTGCTACTAAAAAGAATAGAGAATGGCAAGAGAAACTACCTATTGTTGTATTTAAAGCTGAAGAAATCATGTACTCCAAAGCCAATTTCGAGGTAATTGATATGGTTTGGCTTACATTTCTTGGAATTTTTTTTGCTCTGTCTTTATTTTCACTAACGAGGTAAGTGACCCCATTCCTTTGTGCGAAATTTCTTCTCCATATGAGAAGTTTCCTTCACTTGACAAAAACCAGTTTGTCTCGGTGGAAAGTAACATCTCAGCGAACGTGGGTCATGTTTATCCCTTGTATTTTGGCACCCATTTTCAACTTGAAGTATCCCGGATAGGTTTCCAAAACCAGAAAAACTCTAACAGTATTATTGTTGGCACACCAGTTTACCCGTTTGTCACCGAGCCTGCTAAAATGGGTTGCCTGAAAGAGATGTTCTCCTGTATAGGGGATGACAATACTTCAAACAGAATCACTGGTGCAGATTCCAGGGATAACCATGAGAAGGCATCTGAGCTAATAGAATGTGCTTTATCCTTGAGGTTGCGTCTCTTTTCAGACCTAGGCTTGAGTAGGGGAAAAGGTTCAGCTTGTGATATTGACAATGCAGGTCTGAGCAATTCTCAAGAAAGGGCACATCTCAATGATCTAATTCATGCAAAAAATAAGAAGTTTTCTTTCTTTCCTATGGATACTACTAATGATCCCTTTGGGTTCTCTATCAGTAGTGGGAATTTTGAGGGTGAAGTTCAGAGTGCAGAGGCAGCTGTTTGGAAGTGTAAGTTTCCCTCTAACAACAATGTCGGGGATGGGCAGTTTTCCAGGCAATCAGAGCCCACTTCCAATGGATTTAGTGGTACAATGAGATGGCCAGGTTTATAGACAATCACAATTCTGTTGTATTATTGATATATGTGCTTTAGTAAATGCCATTTGGAACATCCTTTGGGGCCTCAGTTTTCATGAATTTTGGTTGTGAATTTTAATGCATTGTTGATGAGTTGCAATTCGTTATGATGCCTAGAGTAAAGCCCTTACTAGATTAGTAAAGCCCTTACTAGATTCAAAAATTATTACTGAAACACGATTAGCAACTACAGAAATAATCAGATGCTAGATTATATTAATGAAGCATATAGAATTTTCAAGCTTCGTGAATTTTTAATTTATATATTTGATGTTTTTTCAGTGGTGAAAAGGGTGAACGAGGAGAAATAAAAGAATAGGTGATCACAAGTAGATGAAGAATAACAGACATGTGAAACATTAATTATGGAGTTGGTTAACTTACAAGGACTGCATTAATGAAATTTTGTATATGCTATGTAGAAAATGGGTGAAATGGAATTTAAGGGAGTTGTTGTGGTTCCTGAGTAGTTCTTGAAAAAGCATAAAAGGAAGAAAGAGTGGGCCGTGAGTAGTTGCTATATGTCATGTCATTCAGGATGTGACCCTCCTAATGGTTGCCTTTAACCCTTTTTAAACTTTGGTTTCGGGGTCCTGTAGGTATCACTGTTAAGAATACCACCAAGCCTTGATTTTTGGTATCTACGATGAGCCAATAACTCCAGGGAATTGCAACATTGTTGTTGAAAAGCTTGGTAATTATCATATTGATAATGGATATTATTTACTTTGGTAAGAATTTTATTGTCACATTTTTCTTTCTTGGCGTCATTACATGTTTTTGCCTAATTATTTACTTTTAAATGCTTGCAGTGAAATGATAATACAAGTATTTGAGGGTGTGTAACACTACTGGTAGTGACAATGATTACATGAATAAAGGCGATGGCTATGATTTTTTTCCTGAACCGGAAAGATTCAGAAAGTTGCAAAAGATGAAGGAGAAGAGAGAAAAAGAGGTTTTAACTCTGTTTTCGAAATCTGAGCAGATTATGCCTATCATGTCTTTTGAGCATGTCAGGATGTCCTTTCAAAACGATACAATTTTTCCATCTAGACCACCTCATCAAGATTCACTCTATCTTGGACTCGACTTCTACAGTAAACATGCAAACTCTCAATCCATGAATTGAAGACCTCACCCTCTACAAAATTATGGTCCAGTGGTGCAGCAACAACTGTGAGCCCATCGTATACTTCGGAGAGACCTGACGTTGATACTTCACTCCATCTGTAGACATACAATCTAATATATATATTTCTATGTTTCAATTTTCTACTAAGCCTTTTATTTTCTTCTTTACTTACCGTAAGAAAAGGAAGAGGAATAAGAAGGAAAAATTATTATTTATAGATATTCTCATCTACTTCGTCTTTGCGAATTACAGGGTCTTGAGAGAAGCTACCGTTTGGACCCCCCCTGATAAAATTTATCATCATCATTCTGGTCTGAATTTTAATCATCTCTCCATTTCCTTTCCTAAATTCTTGGAATCATGCGAATGATCTCTTTGGTCTCTGTCGTTGAATCATGATCTATCCGTGTAAATTGGACGGGTCTAACCTTTCTATAATTTCCTACCAATATGTGCAGCATATGATAGAAGACCACAAACAAAATTAGTTCTATAACAGCTACCAAATCATGCCTTAACGCAAAAAAAAATAAAAATAAATAAAGGAAGGAAGAATAAGAATAAAAAAAGGTTCTATCAAACACTGAAAGGGGAAATATTAATGGAAGACCAAACATCAATCAATGACAACAGACAGAGACTTTGTCATATATAATAGCCGAGGAATGACTCTATGAATTTGTCACTACTATTTTTTGCCATTAACTACATTTTGTATGTGGAAATATGAAAAGTTAGATATCAAAGACAAACAAAACTTCCTACAGATAACAGTGAACTATACTCTGAATTGGTATAATAGACACTGAATTGGTATAATTGAATATAAGAAAGCTTGGATAATTTTGAAGCACAAATTGTTTTTCATTTAAAAATTCCACACATTTCTATTTATAAGTAAAAATTCTACACAGAATTGATGGATTAAGAGCTTGTGCTATGGAGTTACAGTTAACAGTGAACTATACTCTGAATTGGTATAATAGACACTGTCAGGAAGGCTTCAAAGATTGATCTGAACTAGAAAGCTCGACAAAAGCTACATAAAAACAAGAAATTTTACTTGAATATAAATATATATGCCAAAATTTATAGATATAGTTGACATCAAATTAGAGTAAGAAAACAAACAAATAACATAACAGTGATTTGCAATACGTTTCCTTAAATTTCTAATATGACTTTACTGATCTTAGTACAAGTCCAACCAACATTTGTGAACACCATACCATACCAAAAAAATTTCCTTTTTGTCTTGGAAACGTTAAGACCCCAACTTATTATTAATGAAATTTAATTTTCTCTATTTATTATTTTGAAATAGTAAGGGTTGATTTGATTAATGTGGATAGTTAGGGGTTAAATCATAAAATATTTCAAAATAAGCAAGTGGTTATAAAATATTCATTGTTGTGGGGAATATTCGTTTGGTGCGTGGAATATTAAATCTTTGTCGGGAATATTAAATGCGACGGCGCATGACCATATGTGGGCCCCATAAAGGAAAGCGATTGGATGAAGAAAAGCGACAAATATAAGTTGGTTAAAAATAACGGCGTAGTTATTCTGCAGTTAAAGGCTGTTGGAATACCGGTGGTTAAAATCGATGTCTGGCGTGGTTGCCTGATGGCACGGTATTATTGCATATTGTTGAATTATTGATCCTTACGTGAAAAGGCCTTACTCGATAATTTTCACGGTGAATTCTTTATTCGATATTTTATTTTATTGATTCGATAATTCTTTGCGTTGATATTTTATATTATTGTTGTTCAATAATTGTCACTTGCACATTATCTCCATTATCGGATCAATAATTCATATTATTTAAATAATATTATTAGATAGCATTATTAGCGATGTCTAGAAAGTTACATCGAGGAGGGTTTGGTCACTTAATTGCGGCGCGATGAGGAGAAATCCTTATCGGAAAGCCCCTCTTTCTGAGGAGCGGCTGGTTGTCATAATGGTGATTACAATATTATTTGTGAATAATTAATTATTGATTTATATGATAAGAAAATATTTATAAATGATGGATTTATTTGTTTTATGTGGTTATAATTGAATGATTTAATGTTGAGGTGTTTTATCGGTAATTTTGTCGGAATGGAGGTATTAAAAATCAAATCGATTATTTTTTACGATATATTGTGTGAGTTATAATTTTAATCCGAATGATTGGATCGTTGTAATTTTTGGATATGTTATACATTCATAAGTTGAGTATATGTCCACAAATTTTGAGCCAGATTAAAAAGAGCGAATGATTTGTTATGAATTTTAAGAGGTGGTGATTAGGAAATTAGGTTTATAATTGATTTTGGTGGAAAATTCTAGAATTGAGTGGGCCCCACTTGTGGTTGGTGAAGAAATGTGCTGAATTTTATTTCAAATGTGGTGGGTGGCAATAGTAGCGAGTAAAGCCATCGGTGTGCAGTCAAAATCTGCTTGGTGAAACTAACATTTTCTATAAATAGAGGACTAAGTTAGAATTGAAAATCACACCCGAAACATAAGCTTTCTCTCTTTCTCTCTATATTATTGAAGCGTATTTTGTGAGTATTTAGATACTTTGAGAGTTCTTTTTAAATTACAAGTTTCATTCGACATCACTTACGACCTTTCATTAAAATCTGATTCTTTGAGGTAAGGGATGTTATTTTCTTCTCAAATGATATTATTTCTTGATATCATTATCTTTGAAATATTGGTTGGAACTTTTATCAAATTTGGAACTTTTTCATGTAAGGTTACTATTCATGAGTTCTTATTCACGAGTTTCTATTCATGAGTTCTTATTCACGAGTTATTATTCACGAATACTATTAAGCAAGCGTGAAGATGTTTTTGTGGAATTTCTATCTTTTGGTGTCGGTTACTATTCTTATTCGTATCATTTATTCACGTATCTGTTCACGTATCTGGCACTATTCATAGAAAATAAAATTTCTTCTTTTGTCCAAAACATCTATTACGGATACTAGCTTTGATTGTATCCATGTTTTGATCATTCTTGAATTTTACACCACTATGATTATTTTTGAGGTATTTTTGAACGTGGATAAAACCAAAAATGCGAATCCTTAATCCTCAATCCTTGTCATTTTGTTTCACTTTGGATTCGTTTCTTTAAAAATATTTTTCATCATCCTCGGTCTTAAATGATGATATTATTGAATATCTTTGGCACATGGTGCAAAAGATGAATGATTTCTGAAGAATATCTTTGGCTGTAGTCACGAAGATGAGCAGTGTTTAAATGAACATGACCAGGTGATGAATATCTTTGGCTGTAGTGCAAAGATGAATATTTGATTCGGATGTATATTGATTGATGTTACGAGGATAAAAGATGAGCGATGAACTTTTAAATTCATACATAGAAGATAGTAGTTTGCATTCTCTACTTAACTCTTCTAAATGAATTATTACTTCATTGCGAATATTGATTTAAAATTTGTTGTCTATTGTATTCTATTAAATTTTTCCTGTTGAAGACTAACGGTAATTTGTTGTATATTATCTTAGTCATAATATTCTTTCTTGAGCTAGTTGAGCTCACCCTTTTCCTTTTTGTTCCATTTTTTTCTCGGGAGGCGAGAATATAGCGAGTGCTGAGTGGGGTATGGAATGAAGGTTTTAGAAATGATTGTTTAGTAGTCCTCACCATTTTTGTAAAATAATGTATCGATAAATGTGATGAGGATTTATTTGAGTATAGATATTATCTAGAAGATAATATTTGTATTCAAACTCACAGTTTCTTGTTGTAATAATAAAGTTGTAGTTGTTTACGTACCATGTATTGACAACTTCGAATAGGTGATGTATACCTATTTTGGGGGCGTCGCGGTTAGTATCGAGCTTAGGGATATGATCTCTGGCGGAGATCGGGAATAGAACTAGGAGGAGAGGCGAGTAAATCCTTAGCTAGTGTGTCCTACTAAGCTTATTTGTTAGTTGGTCGATATATAGGGATATTATGTGATATATTGATTTCCTTAATTAACCCTTGTTTTATGGCGATGTTTTGAGAATGTCGTGAGAATATTAACAATGGAAATGAGCGTGGAGCGCTTTGTACTCATCAGCGAGGAGAGCGTCTGAGCAGTGACAATGTTCCTCCTGTGAACAACACCATTGAAGAGATGATGAGCGAGGGGATGTTTAGAAGTTTTTTGCGATTCATACAAAATCGAGACGAGGAGACTTCGTGTTCAAAATCTGAGGAGAAATGATAGCAATTCACGGGTTATCCGGCAATGACGATTCGAAGAGTTGGGACCACGAATTTAAGGAAAGCGGATCCGATCATGGCGGAAACATGGGTCAAACAAATTACCAAGATATTCGATGTCTTGGGATGCCGGAGAGAAACGAAGGTCCCATTCGCCACCTTTATGTTAAAGTGGCGAAGCGACCTCTCTTGGTGGGAGTGCGTGAAGCGTACCCATCCAGCCTTTTCGGCATGTCTTGGGAGGCGTTTGAAACTATTTAATGACAAATACTTTCTGAAAGTGTTAAATCGTATGAAGGAAGTGGAGTTTATTAGGCTGGGCGAAACAACAACATGGCGGTGTCTCGATGCGAGGCAAAGTTTGCGAGTTATCGAGTTTGCACCTCATTTGGTGGAGAATGAGGAGCGTATGGCCGGATGTTTCTTAGAGGTTTGAAACGGCGTCGTCGATATCTCATTTCTCATAAATTTTCTCTCTACTCGGATGTTGTAAGCAGAGGCTCAATTATTAGAAGCGAGATAACTTGATGCGGTCGGTGAGGACCCTGACGAGGATCGTACGAGATAGCGATCAGCGGGATAATGATGCCGGTGGAGAAAAGCGAGCGGACAAAAATGGTTACCACTCTGGTGGTAATCATGGTCGTGAAAAAGAAGAAGCGAGTCGGGAGGAGATTTTAAAGAGGAGATTTAACAGCGACCGTATGAAAGGCAGCGGTCTGCGTGACAGCGGTTCTAAGGAGAGAAACGACCACCGGTCGTATATTATAAATCTCTGGGAAGAGGGACATATCGGTCAAACTGTCCTAACAGATTCAAGGTATGCTATAATTGTGGAAAGGAAGGACATATCGCTTTCGAGATTATGCGATGGCGAAACCTAGTTCATTGAGGCGGTGACTCAAAAACTCCCCGAAAAAGTCAAAGCCAATGATTAGGGAAGGCGTTTGTTGTGGTGGTCATAATCGAGAACCCAAGCGAGGTGATCACGGGTAAGCTATTTATAAATTCTTGCGAAGTTTATACCTTACTTGATCTGGGTGCTACCCATTCATTTATCTCTCTGCATGTGCTCAGCGTTTAAACTTGACTCAGGAGAAATTAGACTTTGACTATCTGTGGAAACTCAGTTAGGAGAAACTTTCATCACATCCTTTGTTTATAAATCTTGTTTGATTCAAGTTGGCACCATTACCTTACTGTTGACCTTATCTCTTTAAAGATACTTGCTTTTGATGTGATTTTAGGGATTGATTGGTTAACTACTCATCATGCCAAAATTGATTGTTTTAATTAAGGTTGTTAGTTTTTCATATTCTAACTTGACTGTTTATGCGAATTCAAAGAACTAAACCATTAAAATCAATCAACTTTATCATATCTAATCATAAAAGCTATTCGTTTATTGAAAAGCGGATGTCAAGCTTTCTTAGCCCATGTTATGGATTTGAATAAAGACACGTCAAATTTGAATAATATTCTGTTGTTATTGACTTTCGGACGTATTTCACGAAGAACTTCCGGTCTACCCCGAGCGTGAAGTTGAATTCTTTATTGATCTTGAACACTGATACAAAGCCCATTTCTAAAACCCCATATCGAATGGCTCTATTGAACTTGAGGAGTTAAAGGTCCAACTACGAGGAATTGTTGGACATCGGTTTCGATAAATCTAGTACATCTCCTTGGGGTGCTCTGTTTTATTTGTAAAGAAGAAAGGCGGGAGTATCGACTTTGTATTGACTATCGGGGAATTGAACCATGTCACCATCAAGAATAGGTATCCTCTACCTCGTATTGATGACTTGTTTGACCAGATTCTGAAGGGCTGAATTCTTTTCAAAAATCGATCTTAGTTACGGATATCATCAATTGAAGATTAGAGCGAGGATATTCAAAGGCGCCTTGAAACTTCGGTATGGGCATTATGAATTCTTAGTCATGTCTTTCGGACTAACTAATGCTCTATGACTTTCATGGATATGATGAGCCAGTATTCAGGAATATTTGGATCGATTCGTTGTTGTCTTTATTGATGACATCCTTATATATTCCAAAATCGTGAAGATCATGAACACCATTTGAAAGGCTGGTACTCGAAAACTTATTGAAAACAAACTATATGCCAAATTGAAGAAATCGAGTTACGGCTTGAGAAGTAGCATTCCTTGGGCACGTGGTGTCGAAACATGGAGTATCTGTTGATCCGTGAAGATTGAAGCAATCTGAAGTTGGAACAACCGAAGTCGGTGGTGAAATCGTAGCTTTTGGGCTTAATTTGGTTATTATCGGAGATTAATGGAAGGGTTTTCTCGAATCGCTACTTTATTAACTTCATTAACTTTCGGAAGGATACAAAATTCGTTTGGAGTGAAGAATCGAGAAGAGTTTCCAGAGCTTAGAGGAGACTTATTTGGCACTGTTCTTAACAATACCATCTGGTTCGGATGGATTTGTTATCTCTGATGATCTTGAGCCAAAGGTTAGGATGTGTTCTCATGCAGCGTGGGAAAGTCATAGCTTTATGCCTCATGACAACTTAAAAAGTATGAGAGGAATTATCCTACTTTCATGATCTAGAGTTAGCGTGATCGTTTCGCTAAAATTATGGAGCACTATCTATATGGGAGAAAGTGGAGATATATTCGGACCATAAAAAGCCTTAAATATTTCTTCACTCAAAAAGAACTCGACATCTGCGGCGGCGACGTTGGCTCGAGCTATTGAAGACTACGACCACACTATTGATACCATCACGGAAAAGCGAGCGTGGTAGGCGGCGTTGAGTAGAAGATCGTATCTTGAGGAGCGAGTGCGATGATGTCAAGTATCTGCGTAGAGCCAACTTTAATAGAAAAAGTTAAGGTTGCTCGAGCCACGCAGGCCAGGAGTTGATGCGTATGAAGAAGAAATCTGAAGGAGCTATTAGGGCGAGAATTGATGAAGAAGGAATACTTGAGTCCACTCTGACTTTGTGTTCTAACGACTACGATTTGAAGTACAAGATTATGATGGAGCACCTGATACACCATTTGCGAATCCATCCACGGAAATCTTAAAATGTATCGTGATCTTGACACACATTTTTTGGTGGAACAATATGAAGAGAGATTGCAAAGTTTATCTCGATGTGTTTAACTTGTCAGCGTGTAAAGTAGACATCTAGTACCTAAGGGTTCGTTGCAACCACTTGAGATTAGGAATGGAAGTGGGAACACATTACCATGGATTTAGTTACGGGTCTTCTACGGTTTCTCAAGCATCAATCTTATTTGGGTTATTGTTGATAGATTAACCAAATCTGCTCATTTCTTGCCGTCTGGGAGACTTATTCCTTGAGCGTCTTCTTTAGTATATACGTAAATGAGATTGTGAGGTTGCATGGCATACTGTATCCATAGTTTGGGATCGTGACCCAAGATTCACTTGAAGATTTTGGGTTAGCTTACAAAAAGCTATGGGCGCGTTTGCGATTTAGTTGGTATACCATCCCCAAGCAGACGGACAATCGAGAGGACTATTCAAACTCTTGAAGATTTATTAAGACTACATGTCCTAGACTTCAAGGCGGTTGGGATAAGTATTTACCATTGGTGGAATTCTCCTACTGACAACAGTTATCGAGTAGTATAGGTGTGGCTCCATTGAAGCATTATATGGGCGAAAATGTCGTTCTCAATATGTTGGGATGAGGTGGGTGAAGCAACATTGTTGGGACCCGAGTTAAATCGTATGACTCTGAAAAAAGATCCAAATGATTGATAGCGTATACAAAGCGGCACAAGATCGACAAAAGAGTTATCACGGATCTTCATCGAAAGAGCGTGGAATTTAGTGTAGGGGATCGTGTATTATTGACGAGTTGCTCCATGGAAGGGAGTTACAAGATTTGGGAAGAGAGGAAAGCTCGATCCACGATTTATTGGTCCATTTCAAATTCTTGACCGAAGTAGGAAATGTAGCTATAGACTTGCGTTACCTCAAAGTATGTCTAAATGTTCATAATGTGTTTCACGTATCATGCTTAAATAAATATGTGAAAGACCGAACCACGTTATAGAGTTAGAACCGGGATGAGATAGCCAGAAGACTTAGCGTGAGAGGAGGTACTGTCGAGATTTTGGATAGGAAGGAGCATGTCTACTGCGCCTGAAGGTCATACCTGAGTTAAAGTTTTGTGGAGGAATCATCTTTATAGAAATGACACAGGGAATTGGAAGCGAAATGAAAGCGAGGTATCCTCATCTTTTGAAACACACAGTCGTCACGTCGATTTCGAGGACGAAATTTCATAAGGAGGAGGTTGTAAGACCCCAACTTATTATTAATGAAATTTAATTTTCTCTATTTATTATTTTGAAATAGTAAGGGTTGATTTGATTAATGTGGATAGTTAGGGGTTAAATCATGAAATATTTCAAAATAAGCAGTGGTTATAAAATATTCATTGTTGTCGGGGAATATTAGTTTGGTGGTGGAATATTAAATGCTGTCATGGGGAATATTAAATGCGACGACGGTAGCGACCATGTGTGGGCCCCCATGTGAGCGATTGGATGAAAAAGCGATGAAATATAAGTTGGTTAAAAATAACTTGGCGTAGTTATTCTGAATTAAAATTGTTGGAATACGGTGGTTAAAATCGATGTCTGGCGTTAGTTGTTGCGATGGCACGGTATTACAGTATGTTGTTGAATTATTGATCCTTACGTGAAGGCACTACTCGATAATTTTCACGATGAATTCTTTATTCGATATTTTATTTTATTGATTCGATAATTCTTTGCGTTGATATTTTATATTATTGTTGTTCGATAATTGTCCTTTTACATTATCTCCATTATCGGATCAATAATTCATATTATTTAAATAATATTATTAGATAGCATTATTGGCGATGTCTAGAAAGTTACATCGAGGAGAGGTTTGGTCACCTAATTGCGGCGGCGATGAGAGAAATCCTTATTGGAAAGCCCCTCTTTTCACAGGAGCGGCTGGTTGTCATAATGGTGATTACGTAATATTATTTGTGAATAATTAATTATTGATTTATATGATAAGAAAATATTTATAAATGATGGATTTATTTGTTTTATGTGGTTATAATTGAATGATTTAATGTTGAGGTGTTTTATCGGTAATTTTGTGGAATGGAGGTATTAAAAATCAAATCGATATTTTCACGATATATTGTGTGAGTTATAATTTTTTATCCGATAGTTGGATCGTTGTAATTTTTGGATATGTTATACATTCATAAGTTGAGTATATGTCCACAAATTTTGAACAGATTAAAAAAGAGCGAATGATTTGTTATGAATTTTAAGAGGTGGTGATTGAAATTAGGTTTATAATTGATTTTGGTGGAAAATTCTAGAATTGAGTGGGCCCCACTTGTGGTTGGTGAAGAAATGTGCTGAATTTTATTTCAAATGTGGTGGTGGCAATAGTAGCGAGTAAAAGCCATCGGTGGCGAATCAAAATGCCTTGGTTGGTACTAAACATTTTCTATAAATAGAGGACTAAGTTAGAATTGAAAATCACACGAAACATAAGCTTTCTCTCTTTCTCTCTACTATATTATTGAGCGTATTTTGTGAGTATTTAGATACTTTGAGAGTTCTTTATTGATTACAAGTTTCATTCGACATCACTTGACCTTTCATTCAATCTTGATTCTTTGAGGTAAGGGATGTTATTTTCTTCTCAAATGATATTATTTCTTGATATCATTATCTTTGAAATATTGGTTTGGAACTTTTATCAAATTTGGAACTTTTTCATGTGGGTTACTATTCATGAGTTCTATTCACGAGTTACTATTCATGAGTTCTTATTCACGATTCTTATTCACGAGTCTTATTAAATGAAGCGTGAAGATGTTTTGTGGAATTTCTATCTTTTGGTGTCGGATTTACTATTCATGTATCTTGGTATTATTCACGTATCTGACTATTCACGTATCTTTATTCACGTATTCATATTCAAAAATAAAATTTCTTCTTTTGTCCAAAACATCTATTACGGATACTTAGCTTTGATTGTATCCATGTTTTGATCATTCTTGAATTTTACACCACTATGATTATTTTTGAGGTATTTTTGAACGTGGATAAAAATCAAAATCTTAATCCTTAATCCTTAATCCTTAATCCTTGTCATTTTGTTTCCTTTGGATTCGTTTCTTTAAAAAAATATTTTTCATCATCCTCGGTCTTAAATGATGATATTATTGAATATCTTTGGCACATAGTGCAAATGAATGATTTCTGAAGAATATCTTTGGCACATAGTGCAAAAGATGAGCAGTGTTTAAATGAACATGACCCGGTGATGAATATCTTTGGCTGTAGTGCAAGATGAATATTTGATTCGGATGTATATTGATTGATGTTACGGGGATAAAAGATGAGCGATGAACTTTTAAATTCATACATAGAAGATAGTAGTTTGCATTCTCTACTTAACTCTTCTAATGAATTATTACTTCATTGCGAATATTGATTTAAAATTTGTTGTCTATTGTATTCTATTAAATTTTTCCTGTTGAAGACTAACGATAATTTGTTGTATATTATCTTAGTCATAATATTCTTTCTTGAGCTAGTTGAGCTCACCCTTTTCCTTTTTGTTCCATTTTTCTCGGGGCGAGAATATAAGCGAAATGCAGTCGAGGTATGGAATGAAGGTTTTAGAAAAGGATTGTTTAGTAGTCCTCACCATTTTGTAAAATAATGTATCGATAAATGTGATGAGGATTTATTTGAGTATAGATATTATACAGAAGATAATATTTGTATTCAAACTCATAGTTTTCTTGTTGTAATAATAAAGTTGTAGTTGTTTACATCTGTTGTTTACGATAGGTGATGTATACCTATTTTGGGAATGTCACAAACGTATGAAATAATTACAATTTGTATACTAAATCACAAGACATAACACAATATATTGACATATGTCTTTCTACAAATTCAACACCTGTCCATCCAATTTAATGCTCCTAATTGCCCTTGACAAAAATACTGTTTTAACCATTGGTGTGAAGACTTGAGGTGAATACATAAATTAATTTTTGGATAAATTCATCCGTTTAAGTCAGTTAGTTTAATTATGACCCAATTATCTTAATTATATCCTATCCTTTTTTAAATTATGGATAAATAATAACAAACCAAGTAGAATTTAATCTCTTCAACAATCAATCAACAAAATTTTATATGGCTAAAACTTCCTAAGCTGAATTAGAGTTTGAAATAATATTAATGATCACTTTATATATATATATATATATATATATATATATATATATATATATCGTTTATATAATCAATTGAAGCTTAATTATTTATTCCATGCTTGAAAACAATTTCTTCTTCTTCTTCACTTGGAATTTCATTTTTAACATTAATACCCGACTCTATTACATTGAGATGGGATATTGGGAATAGGGTATGACAGATTCAAAACCTTCTTTTCAATGCAGGGCGTAATGGGCGGTGCTGATCAGCCACCATGAATTTCCGTCTACCCGGAGACATCGCCGTATGGGCCCTTGAGTCAATTATTGTTTTCTTCTTCTGGTTGTTTGGATCTGCATTATTGTTTGTATAAATGTATAGTTGTAAAGAAAGTTGATTAGTGTTATTGATTGTATGATTATGAATTTTGACTGTAGAAATAGTTTTTCTTGTCCTCATTTTTCCCGCTATAAATTTTCTTTTGCAAACTCTAAATTGGAGTGGAGGGGAAAAGTTTTATAGTGAGAGAGCAGCAGCAACAACAGCTAAATTCAGTTGAAATACTTGCTTGCTTGTCACCGAAGATCAGATCGAAGCCATGAGGAGGAAAATTATACTGGCTGTTAGGCCAAAATAAATACTCTATTACGTAGATGACTTGCGGATGTGCTATTGTCGGGGTTGTTTGCCTTTGTCAATTTTTCATCTCCATGAAAAGGAGGTTTTTAATGGTTGCATGTTGCCATGTTGGTTAATATCTTGAAATGCAGGTCCATAGGCCAACAACAATCGAAATGAACTGGCATTATAAATGCTACAATTAACATGTGGAATTATCAATTTCATATTATATATCCTATCAATTATTCTACAACTTGAGCTACCTAGCTAGCTGCACTTCACTCTAAATTATACTCCTACTAAACGTGGTGCACAAAGTTTTTGGGAAAGGTATGAACAATTGAACACTATCTATTAATCTTCAATCATCTTCTATTTTTAATTTAATCCAATTTTATCGTTTAATTCTTTCTTTTATATTTAATCAAAGGCAAAAAACACCTTTCTTACATGCCATGTAATTAAAACTTTATAGCGATTAGTAGCTAGAAAACTTTAAAAATATCTGATTGGATAGCTGTCTTTCTAAAAAGCGAAAATTCGGTATTTCAGTCGAAAGTCAAATAATTAAACACGTGGCATTGAAAAAATCAAAATATTATTATTTTTCTTATGTGGCAATACAAAAAAAAAATCAAAATAAAATCATTGATTATGTGGCAAAAATGATTAAAATAATAATAAAATTAAAATAAATAATAATTAATTCATTTTAAGATAATTCATTTTAAAATAAAATAATTAATTTTAAAATAAATAATTAAAATAATAAAATTAAAATAAATATTTAGAATTAATGATTAATAATTAACTTGTAAAATGATTATTTTATTTTTATTTTAAAATTAATTATTAATCATTCAGGTTAAAAATCATAACTTGTAAATAAATCATTTTTGCCACATAAAAAAAAGTTCTGCTTTTGTTTTTAAAAATTTCTTTTTAAAAACAAAAAAGCAATTCTTTTTCACTTGTAAAATAAAATTTTGTTTTAAAAATTACATTTTAAAAAAATTATGTTTTAAAAACAAAACATAATTTTTTTAACTTATAAAATAAAATTACATTTTTAAAAATTACATTTTAAAAATAAATCTATTTTAAAAAACAAAAAGCAGAATTTTTTTAATGTGGCAAAAATGATTTTTTTACAAGTTAATGATTTTTTTAACCTAATGATTAATAATTAATTTTAAAATAAAAAATAAAATAATCATTTTCAAGTTAATGATTAATTATTAATCATTCATTCCAAATATTTATTTTACTTTTATTATTTTAATTATTTTATTTTAAAATTAATTATTTTATTTTTATTTTAAAATTAATTATTTTATTTTATTTTAAAATTAATTATTTTATTTTAAAATGAATTAATCATTATTTATTTTAAATTTATTATTATTTTAATCATTTTTTGCCACGTAATCAATGATTTTATTTTTGATTTTTTGTATTGCCACATAAAAAATAATAATATTTTGATTTTTTTCAATGTCACGTGTGTAATTATTTGACTTAGATTCAAGAATTTGGCGGAATGACTAATTTTCAGCTTTTAGAAAGCCAGCGGTGGTCAATTGCATATTTTAAAGTTTCATATAGATTAATCACTATAAATCAACGACTACAGCGGCAAGTAAAAGTGCTTTTACCTTTAATCAAAATATGCTACTTAAATTTTCATTTCATTTAAATAGGTCTTTGAGTTTTGTAATTAATTTCTTTTTAATTATTTTATTTCATTAAATATTTATAAGAAAATCTATTTTATTATTGTAAGGAAGTATTTGCCTTTTTTATTAGGAGAAAATAGTTTTGTTAAAGATTTATTTTTATTATTTAATTATAAGCCTTTTTTGATTGATTGTAACTTTTAAATAATAACTTGACAATTAAAAATTATTGTTTGTTTGTTATAACAACTCTTTTTTTTTTTCGCATGTAGATGGATATCTGATTTCACGTAACTTAGTAACTTGATACAAAAAAAGCGATTGCAATTCGTTATATAAATTTAGGAATTTGATTTGCACGTAGAAATTTAAAAACAATTGTTCTCCTCAAACCCGGATCAAAAATACAGCTTTTGTATCAAATTACGAACTTTAAATCTGTATATCCATCTACGTCGACGAAAAAAAAAGGAGTTGTTATAACAAGAAAACAATAATTTTATCAAACACTATCTAAAGAGTGCTAAATAAGAAAAGTGCTTTGATCCTTCTTCTACATTATATTAATAAAATTGTAGAAGTTTACGTAATTGATAATAAAAATTAAATAATTAACTTAAACATTTATAATATTTATTATTTTTCTTAAGGAAGATCCAACACACAAATAATTAAATGAAACGTAACATGTTTTTTTTTGATTTTTGATTCTATAAGGACATTCAAAATTAATACTTGTTATAGTTGTATGCATCTAATTTTTTTGGGTATATTATAGTTTTGTTTCAGATTCAAACATATTTATTCTTCTTATATTTTTTAATATGGAAAATAAAAAGTAAATTATAGTAAATAAAATATAATTTAGTTACTTTATTGGAATTGTTTATTTTAAAACAGTTTTATAATAATTGATTATATTTGTGTCACATTTGTTGTTGAAATATAAAACACAAATATATATTACAAGTTTGAAAAAGTAGGATAATTCAGTTGCCATTTATTCAGTTACAAATTTGCAGAGGGGATATTGTCGTGATTATTTCAAAAGGCATGCGCCCAGCTTAAGCTAGAAGCATAAATTAAGAGTCAGTTAATTAGTGTTAATACGCATGCAGCTATATAATATATTTTTGAGAGATAAATTTTTGGGCATCGGATGTTGAAGCCCAAATGATTTTAGATCGTTGGATGTTAATGTCTAAATTTAGGGGATTATCTAATAATCCCCTAAATCACTATTATAAATCTAAACAGTTTTTGATTTATATCAATTATTTTGATATTATCCTTTGTAATTTAATTGTTATCTCATAATTTATTGATTATTTCATAATTCTTATATCTCACTATTGTCCGGATTCCTGTCGCAAATATTTATAAGATTGCAACGACTGTTAAAAAGATCATTTAAGTGCTAATTTTTTTTTGTGTGAATATATTGCATATTCAATAAATATAACTGGATTGAAGACCTAAACTGGAAGAAGCTTAAATGTGATAATCCTGGTACCTATGATTCAATGGTAATGTGACAATGAATTTGGTGTATGCAGTTCTTGGCAGAGTTAAATTTTTGTTGTCATGCTTTGTCTTGCATTATTTCAGGTGCATCATGAATTTTATTCTACTTAGCACAACAAAATTTTGCACCCTACAATTCTAAATACTGTTGAAAGTGCAAAGGAGTTATATGAACACCTTCATATTATGGGACAATGCATTCAATGGGAGGGGCTATGGCTTCATTTTGTGGACTATATCCCACAATGTTTATATTTATGGCTTCTTCATTTATTACATTCTATTATATGGATTGTGGCTTTGCATGATTTGTTAAGTACTAGTATCGTGGTAAATCATTTTCATCATCATTAATATTTTTTTTGGCATTATGGTAATTATGTGAGTGCCTATACAATTGTCAAAAATTGATTAAAAAAAAACTAATGAGGCAATGTATTCGTTCTTTAACTATAACATTGTGTTAAGAATGACACGGTGCTATACTGCTATGTTTTTGGACATGGTGTTTGTTTGACATGAAGATCCAACATAATTATTAATTCTCGTGCTTCTCAGTTTTCACATGTAACATGTGCTTTCCCTTCATGTCTGAGGACTGAAACTGAGACATTCTTTCGTTGTTTTCCCTTTCGTTTGGATGTTAGAATTCTGATTCAAGTAAGCGTATACGAGACATGAACTCTTCAAAATGCATCAAGTACATGTGTCAGATATTTGAGGCTTGGTGAGGTTTGTGTAATGTGTAATAGACTTCAAATATACCACTAGCAATCATATCAATATAACAATTCGATGGCATTGTGCATGACACTTTCTAAATATTTGTTAGTGTTTTAGAATGAAATAAATACTCATTTTTAACCCTATTGATTACATTATAAACATTTTTAACAAGTCATTAATATACACATATATATATATACACACACACACACTGTTATGTAATGTTCTGGGGTTTAGTGATCAAATTAATTATATACTTGGATATGTATTTGCGCACAAAATTTTTATGCAACACTATATAACATATGCTATTAAAATTTGATAATCGCACAACATTCTACCATTTTTATAAGACCCCAACTTTTATGAATAAAGATTAATTTTCTCAAAATATATTTTTGAATATTATGGTGTGGATTTGATATAATGTTATAGTTGTGGGTAATATTTACAAATTTTACAAAATAAGCAAGTGGTTATATAATATTCGATTGGTCGGAGAATATTCGTTTTAACGAGAGAATATTAAATGCTACGAATTGATGCATCACTCTTTATATTATTGATTCAATTATTGTTACAAGATCATCTCGCATAATATGTTATATTATCAAATTAATTGGACCCCACAATAACGATAGTATCTGGCCGTTATTAACATAACATGTAGTTAAAAAACGACAAAATTATCTTTCTATAAAAATCGCCTATTAACTAGCGGAGGTGAATTACTACTTTCTGGCCAGGATATTCTTTAAGATCACGACCACAATTATTCACTAGCCAAGAATATTTGTGTATTCATTATCAAAACAATCATCAATGCACTACTGAGGATTTTTACCACATCATTTTTGTAACATTACTATCTATGAATTACCCGATATAAGTAGTAAAATTATTTTATCCAGAATTATTAACGCCCAAATTAGTAAAATTCAAGAATGATCTGCGAAAAGATGTCTATCAAGGATATTCTACTAATTTCATGGCATTGGTTGTATAAATGTAGCACGTGAAATTCACAATCGATATTGATTATTGATCCTGCTTCGTGAATAATAAAGACTTTTAACCAGTCCTGTAAGTCACCAGCTTATACTCAATTATTAATAATAAAGATTTTAACTTTTCCAATGTAATAATAATAAAGATTTTAACATGATGTGATGTTCGATGCATCATATCTCTCATATTATTGATTCAATTAATTGTTACATTTGGTAGGAGATTGAATCTGCGGATTGTATCATACTCTTCTTCTTTCTCTTATTCTCTCTATACTTTCTCTCTATAGCATAATATGTTATATATTAAATCAATAATTGAATTGGTTCGACGCCCCGTAAAGGAATTACGAAAAAGTTATTCATATTATTATTTGCGAAGGTAATTACTATAAAGGTAAATACTATTCACAAGGGTAATTACTATCGACGAAGAGACTTCAACAAGGGCCCCCATTACTATCAAACTTAAGGTAATTACTATTTTCATCGGCTATAGTAATGACAATGTCGACGTTAGAGACCTTTAGTTCAATCGTGAGAGGTTTGGTCACCTAATTGCGCTCGATAAGGAGAAATCCTTATCGGAATACTAAACCCCTCTTTCTAATCGAATCAATAATATAAGAGATAATGATCACGCAACATCGTCGAATAATAATCGAGCATAGGTAAGGTGACTTCTCACGGAACGACTACGCCAGACATCGGTTGTTAAATATTGTGAATTATAATATTAATGATGAATAAGTTCGTGTCCACCAATGATTAAAGATGAATTTTATAGTTCCATTGTATTGGACTTATTTATATCAAATTATTCCATATAATTAATGTCTTTATTTATAAAAGTCGGAGGTTATATTGTTTAATTCGGGTATTCGTTAAGGGACACTTTTAAGAGAATTATGAGTACTTTAAATATTCACGACTTACTTATTAATGACGAATAAGTACTATTCACGAATACTATTCATTGGTAAGATATATTTCTTTTATTGTCGAAATCATTTTTAGGTACAATATTATTCCATGAGGAGATGTCTTTTTGGCCCAAATTTTTCGAATATTATTCCATTGGTTGAAAGATATAATAGTGGTTGAAGATCAATATGAATCAATATGGATCACCGGGTGGAAAGTTATAATAAGTAAATCAATATGGATCGTTGGTTTAAAAGTTTTAATAGTAAATCAAGTATGAATGGTTGCTTTATGTATTAATAGTAAACCAATATGGACCGTCCAGTTTAAAAGTAAATCAATCTGGACCGTTCATGAATTAGTTACTATTCAGATCCATTCTCCTATAAATAGAAGATCATTCCTTCATTATTTCTTATGAATTCAATTGAAACTCTAGAGAGAAACTATAGAGAGAAAGAAGAAAAGTGATACATTACTTCACTACTTGATTATCGGCTTTTCTAAGGTAGGGAATATTATTTGTTGTACTTTCATAAGGGGTATTCTTTCTTTCTTATTCATGAAGAGAACTTCATTATTCCATTCTTTATTATTACATTAGAATAACTTTTGTATACGTGAGGATACCCTATACTTGATGAAATTCTTACATTATTCCATTCTTATTATTACATTGGAATAACTTTGTTTATAATGGCATCTTGCATAAATGGTGAAATTCTTCTAATATTCCGTTCTTTATTATTACGTCGAATATCCTCTACTATCGTTCTGTAGGAGCCGGTTCCATTATTTATTATCTTGTCGAAATATCACGTCTGCGTGCGTTTCTGTGGGACTGATTTCATTATTTATTATTCTGTCGAATATCACATGCATGCGTTCTGTTTAACTGATTCAATTATTTATTATTACATTGGGAATAACTTTGTTTATGCGATCTATCGCACAAATGGTGAATCCTTCTATTATTCCATTCTTTATTATTCTGTTGGAATAACATGTCTATGTGGATTACCACATACATGGTGAATGATCCTTCGTATTCATTCCTTATTAAATTATGAAAATGATCTGTCTACGTGGATTACCGCATGGCGGGCGAAAATCCATTTGCAGTTTCATATATTCTATTATACTCAGTTGGTTAAACCTTTGGCTTCTATACTCCATAAAATTAGTGGAATATTCTTGATATTTGCGCTTCATCCAGTATCTTTTCATGGAAATATTCTTCTGAGCATTCTTGAATTTTACTTCACAAAGCAATATCAAGTTGACAATTTGGACGTTATTGAGTTCAGGATAAATTAACTTATAAATCTTTAAAATTTATTCTTGAACCTGTTTTATTGAATTGTCATCATCATTCTTATATTATGTTGAAAGTCATCTTTGGCTTACGTGCATAGATGGACTTGGTATGATTATGACCAGGGATTATTCGGTATAATCATGACCTAATGTGACGAATGATGTGGTAAAAGTCATCATTGGCACATGTAGTTCATTGGTGGGCGGTTGTTGGTATGATTATGACGAGGATTATTCGGTATAGTCATGACCATTGATGATTACATGAATATCCTTGGCTGTGGAGCAGGGATGATTCAATTTTATTTATTAAGCTGAGTCTCAGCGATAAAGGTGATGAAAAACTTTTTAAATCATAGAAGATAGTAGATTTTATACTTTACTTAACTCTTCTAATGGATTGCTTGATCATTGCAAGAGTTAAACTTGTTGTCTATTATATTATTCTATCAGTTTAACATTATTGAAGGCTAATGATAATTTATTCTGCATTATCTTAGTCATAATATTTTTTCTTGGGCTAGTTGAGCTCACCCTTTCTTTCATTGTTCTCTTGGAAATGAGAGCGTGGCTAGGGACTAATCGGGAACAGGTGATGGTCCTAGATGGTGCGCGATTAGTAGTCCTCACTATTACGTGAAATAGCGTGATAATAAATGTAATGAGGACTCCATTGAGTGTGGATATTATGCAGATGATAATATTTGTATTAAAACTCACAAATTTTATGTTTTGTCGTATTTTACACGACTGTTATATAATTAAGTTGTATTTGTATTCAGTACCTTGTATCTGGCGACCCAAGATGGGTGATGTATACCTGTTTGGGGGGCGTCACAATTTTCTTATTATATTTTAATTTATTAATTGCATGTATAAATTTATTATTAACAAAATGAATAATCCCGCCGCAAAGCGCGGGTGTGTATCTAGTTTATCTCTACTCTGCAGTGTTATTGGGTCATTCTGCAAAATAGGGATTCAATTTTTTCATTATGTACCCAACAAGTTCTTTATATTGTTTCCTTAAATAATAAAATTAAAAAATTAAAACAGTCAAAACATCAAATTAATAATAATCTTATAATTTATAAAAGAGAGTATAATTTATCAATTATATTCCACTTTAAAATAATTTTTATTTTATTTTAAATTTTAAGTAATTTATGTAGTGAATATTGAATGGATTGTAGTTGTAAATGTATCAATATTAACTTTTACAAAGTTAATTTATGATATTTTTACATTTAAATTTAATATGATTCATTTAAATTTTGGAAATAATAAATTTTATAATTAATAGTACTTTTATAATTATATTGACATAAATTAAATAAATTTATATCAATTTTAAATTTGAATACGTTTGAAATTAATTTTTAAAAATAAGTCAATATTAAGTTTATAATTTGAAAATAAAGTAGTAAAAAAATGTCAAGATGTGTATGATTGATGAGTTTTCCACTTAAATGAGGGTGTGAAATGTCATTTTGTATATATAGAGAAAGATTTTTGACTCCCTCACACTAGGGAGTAAAATCATATATAGAGATTAAATAAAGAGTCAAATAAAGATAATGAAGCTGTTGGATAATAATTTGTTAATGTATTCTTCAAAATTGAGGATAAATAGTTGATTAGGCAAACTGTTGTTAATGCTCCTTTCTCTATTTTCTCTCTCCTTCTATGGTCTCCGAGCTCGGGAATGGTTAGTATGAAATTTATTTTTTGGTAAATTGGTCAAATGCCTAATAGAGCGCTGACACGCAAACGAGGAGATGTCAGTACTCTATTGGGCAATTGACCAACTTTTTACGTCTCACTCTCTCTGATTCTCTTTCTAAAATTTGGATCAACCTTTCTACTAATTCATCATTCTCACCCTCCTCCACCGATTTCAACAAAACAAAAGATTCAAATCTGGGTCTACCCTGCTTTTGTTTGAATGGGATTTAATTCCCATACTTTTAGTAGTTTAATTTCTATTTTCTAGACACCCATTTGTAAATCTCAAATCTTTAACTTCAAAAGTTTCAATTTTTTACATCTCTCATAGACACATTCACTCAAAGATTTAATCAGTGATGGAGAAGCTCACCGAGAAATGTAAAAGAATGGCAACATGTGTAAAAAATTCATTCAGTGGACTTAGGAATGATTCAGCCAAAAAATAGTAGCTTATTAAAATTATTTTTATTTAAAATAAACGGGTTGAATGGCTAACCGATTCAGATCACAAGTCATTCAGATACATTAAATTCTAAACAAAAACCCCGTAAGTATTGCCAAATATTTATTGATAGCAGGAGCAGCGTGAAACTAACAAATTACTTCATTATCTCCTGGTGTAAAAAAAAAATCCTCCTATAGATAAATTTGATTTTATGACTAATGGGATACTACAGTTCAAATTATATAGGATTATTTGATTTTTCTTGGCAACTTCCAAAGGTCTCCTAATCTCCTTGATGGTTCAAGGAAAGTCCTGGTACGTAATTGAACCCCACACCACCCCCAATTACTCAACACTGCATCATGGTAGTTTCTGGGCATTTACTCCAAAGACTCAATTTATTCTATTAAATAGAAATTAATAGAATAAAATAAAATGGCATACGATACTGCCGTCTTTTCGAAGGTTACTTTAATCTTTTTTGACAGCTTCAAGAAACCTACTTTATATTATTTATAATTATAAATATAATGATTTGTAAATTTCTGAGAAGTTTCCGATTGAATACCAACTATAAAACAACCTGCACTAACAAACCAAAACTCAATACAATAAATAAATAAAAATGGGTGGTGCTGCTGCAGCAATATCACATGTGATTGCCAAAATTCTACCGGCTTATGCCCATATGTTGATGGCTTCCTTTTGTGTTACCAGAATCTGCCAGTTAGACGCTCGAGATCACGGCTATTCCGCCGTAGCTTTCAACTCGTTCATCTGCTTCTGCTTCTTTGGGACTGTTTGCTGCTCCTCGGCGTATCAATGGTTGTTGTCGCATCGACATGAAGAAACACCAAACAAATACAAATATGCGGTATGGTTGTTGTATGCGGCTACCCTCTTCGCCTGTGCTCACCATTTTGCACCATTTTTCGGCCCCATCGTTGCCAAGTTTCTCTACGTTTTTGCTGCTATGGGGACTTATTTCTTCTTTTTGCATCTTTACCTAATCAAGGACAACAATGTCAACTCTTCTGACTGCACCACCACTACTACTAAATTGAAAACTGGAAACTTGCATATTCAAGGAGGAAATGATGAAGATGATCTCGACAACAATACTAAGGAGGTGCAGGAGGAGGGTGTATGAATTCATGGTGTGGGGGAGGAGGAGGAGGGGAAAATTGGCTTGCTGAACAGCTGAAGCCAATTAAGTTGAGGAATACCTCAGGCTCAGGCCCAGGGTCGCTGGTCAATTAATTACCTATCAATAAAGCAGGAGTTGGTGTATGTACAAAGCAAAAAATGTAGTACTATTTGCTAGACCATTTTGACAGCCTAATTTTATTCACTTTTGCTTCTATACAAGTCCAGTACTGTTTACTTCAGAAATATGCACGCACGTATATTTGAAACATATATCTAAAACCATTTTAATTATTTGCAACATTTTCCTGAAATATTTGCAACATTTTCTTGAAATAGAGAGAGTTCGAATGTCTGGTGAAGAGAAAAACACATCAGCAGCCAGCACCATGGAAGGAAGAAAACCATATCATCATCTCCTCGGTTAACTCTTCCCTCCTCCTAGTATCAGAGGCGGAACCAGGGGTCCGGGGAGGCATATGACTATGGTGTTTCGAGCATTTCATGCGATCCCCCCAGGCCGGCGATTCCATGACCCCTCTCTTCTGGCATTCCAAAGTTCCAGCCAACATGTTTAATTCTTTCACTCTCCGTCGGTTGAGCAGAAGGTTGAAGATGAACCGATAGACGATAGATATGTTGGTTTTGTAGCAGTGGAGGAGGGTAATTGAGTATTTGTCAGATTTGGATAAAATTTAAGCTTTTATTTAGAAATCATGCGTTCTGTCATATGCTTGCTTATTAGTTAGTATTACTCAAATGTCTAAATTGGTGTGTTTTAATTAATATTTTAAAATTTGGGAGGCATGAAATTTAATTTGTCATTTATTTAAAGGTTCCAATCAATCTGTTGCTTGTTATATATATATATATATATATATATATATATATATATATATATATATATATATATATGGGTTATCCCACGTGATCGATTCTTGTGGAAATATTTCATTTTAATTAAAGTATAACTAATAACGATAATAAAAAAAAAAAATTGTAACAAGCCACTACGAGGTTATAAATAAATTTGGGTCAAAATGGGTTCTTTCCAAAACAATGGTTCATTGTGGAGGTAACTCCTTTTTTAATCTGTTAAATTTTTTTTTTTTTTTTTACTCAATCGAAATTTTAACAGTAAAAAGGTTGCCTCAACAACAATAGGTTGTTGTGGATGGAATCACTTATATATATATATATATATATATATATATATATATATATATATATATTCTGAAATCGTAAATAACAAATTATCAGTTTACATTTTGAATTATTGATCATGCTCTACAAGTAAGCATATAAAGGCTAGAAAAAATGCATATTTAATTATATGTTATTTAAGAGTAATAAATTAATTTCAGCCCATGAACTAGCATTAGCATATTATTGTAAAGTGCACTAAGAAATAAGTAACACATATAGTTTTTTAAGAATAGAATTTTATGAAATAAAAGTATTCAATTTTCTATTTAGTAAATGGTTAAATTGATAACAAGTTAAAGTTGAGGTAATATATGAAATTTTCAAAATAAGCAGTGGTATAAAATACTTATTGTTGTTGAGGGAATATTAGTTTAGTCGTGGAATATTCTTTACGTAGGAGAATATTAAATGACGGTAGCGATCATATATATAGGTCCCAAAGCAGAATAAGCTGCGGATGAAGAAAGCGATAAATTTGAGTTTTTATAAAATAACGGCATAGTTATTCTGAATTAACAACTTTATTGGAATACCGGTGGTTAAAATACGATGTCTGGCGTGGTTACGACGGTCTTTTTCAATTATTGATTCTTACATGAGAAGACACTACTTCAATAATTGTTATAGTAATTCTTGTTTAATATTTTATTTTATTGATTCGATAATTCTTTGCGTTGATATTTTATATTATTGTTGCTTTCGATAATTGTCAACGCACAATATTTTCTATTATCGGATCAATAATTCATATTATTTGAATAATATTATGAGATAACATTATTGTCGATATCTGAAAGTTACTGTCGAGGAGAGGTTTGGTCTACCTAATTGCCTGTAGATAAGGAAAAATTCTTATTGAAAAGTCCCTCTTTCACAAGGCTATGCGGTTTATGCATGGCTGTGATTACGTAATATTATTTGTGAATAATTAATTATTGATTCATATGATAAGAAATATTTATTTGATGTGGATATAAATGATGGATTTATTTATGTGGTTATAAATGAAGGAATTAATGTTGAGGTATTTTATCGATATTTTGTCCGGATTAGAAGTATTAAAAGATCAAATCGATTATTCTTACGACTTTATTGTGTGAGTTATAATTTTAATCGTAGTTGGATCGTTATGATTTTTGGATATATTATACATATATAAGTTGAGTATATGTACACAAATTTTGAGCGAGTTAAAATGAGCGAATGATTTGTTATGAATTTTAAGAGGTGGTGATTAGGAAATTAGGTTTATAAATGATTTTGGTGGAAAATTCTAGAAATGGGTGGGCCACACTTTTTTGATTGTTGGGGAAAATTGTGACAACCCAAAAATATGTCCATTTCATCCAACTCATTCTCGAGTCGCCAAATACATAAATCACGGAAAACAACTTCTGAACTTTATTACAACAATTGTCATGCAAAATATAACAACTCGTATGTTGTGAGTTTGAATACAAATATATACCAACTATGACTATTTCGTGTCCCAACCGTAATGTGACAAATGTCCCATCGTTGGACAACACCTCACGATTGATACCTACATAAAGGTATAGTCAAAAACTGTTTTAGAAATTAGAATCTTTGGGAAGTGCTTTCGAGGAAACCTTCGTGCATGGGAGGCCACGCTTACTAGGTTATGATAGATATCATATGGCCACGCAGAATTATCCTTGGTTGACCCAATAGACCCTAAAGAAAATGAGAAGATTACTATCATATTCTTCCCGATGGTGAGTCTTCTCTTGACATATCATTATCTCCACTTTGTCTCTAATTGAGAATTATACTTCAAACAAACACCAAGATTATATAGGTAGTTGTGGCGCCCCCCAAAATAGGTCCAATCCACTAACCTATTACGAAGTCGCCAAATACATGGAATGAAACAACTACGACTTCATTAATACAATTGTGTAGTGCAAAATCGACAACCACATAAATACGTGAGTTTAAATACAAATATTGTCATCTAGGCGATATCCACACTCAAATAAGTCCTCATTACAATTATTAAAACAATATTTTACGAATAGTGAGGACTACTAAAACCACTTCTAGAACCATCATTCCACACCCCTAGTACTAGTTTCGCTACATTCTCGTCTCTTGAGAAGAAAAATGGAACAACAAGGAAAGGGTGAGTTCAACTAGCCCGATAAAGAATATTATGACTAAGATAATATAAAACAAATTATCGTTAGTCTTGACGAGGAAAAATCTAATAGAATACAATAGACAGTAAGTTTGAAATCAATACTATGCGTTGAAAATAATAATTCATTAGAAGAGTTAAATAGAATGAAATCTACTATCTTACATATATGAATTTAAAGTTCATCGTCTATCTTTTATCCACAACAACATCAATCAATATATAAGCGAATTCAAATATTCATCTTTACACTCTGAGCCGAAGATATTCATCAGTTAGTCATATTCATCTAAACACTGTTCATTTTTTGCACTACTGGCCGAAGATATTCATCATAAATCATTCATCTTTGCTACGGGCCAAAGATATTCGATAATATCATCATTTAGGGTGAGGATGATGAAAATATTTTAAAGAAAAGCGAATCCAATTGAAACAAAAGAATAAATATTAAGGATTAGTACTTTAAACAATCCAAGTTCAAAATACTTCATAAATAACCAAAGTGGAGTAAAATTCGAGAATGATCAAAACATGGATCTGATCAAAGCTAGTATCCATAATAGATATTTTGGACAAAAGAAGAAAATTCCATTTTTACGTGAATAGTGTAAATGATTAATGAATAGTCTTGAGTATCGTGAATAATTAATATGTATCGTGAATAGTAACTCAAGACACCAAAAGATAAAAATTCCACAAGAAAATCATCATGCTTAGCCGTGAATAGTACTCGTGAATAGTAACTTCATGAATAGTAACTTGGACATAAAAAAATTTCTAAATTTGATAAAAAGTTCCAACCAATATTTGAGCGTAATGATATTGAAGAAATAATATATCACTTCGAAGAAAATAACATCCTTACCTCAAAAGGATAGTACTTACATTTGGAATCTTTGGATATAGTCTTTGAAAGAACTTGCCTATATAGCAATACTCAAAGTACTAAAATACTCACAAAAATACGCTTTCGATATTATAGAGAGAGAAATAGAGAGAAATTCTTAGTTTTTGGTGTGATTTTCAATTCTAACCTAAGCACCCTATTTATAAGAAATTACTTAGAACACCAAAGCAGAAAATTTAATATAATATAATTATATTTATCAAATTTTCCTTAGCCCACCTCTAGACATCTTATTTCAGCACTTTGCACATGTTAATGATGTCCACAAAATACAAAAAATGTTTTTCTTAATAAACATAATTAAAACTTTCAAAAATTAATTATTTCGGAACTTCAAAAATTCAATAATTCACAATAAATAGCCCTTTTGTTAGAAAAATTCGAACCACATTTCCTTTCCATAGAAATTTCATTCTCTACAACTTTGCAAAAGAAAGTTTTTCCAAATTCCAAACAGAAATTGACCAAAATCCACAAACGGGATATTTTACAGGCTATAATCAAATTTCAGTCAAGAAATGGGGTCCACCGACACACAAAACATGTGTTAATCATTTAATGCAACAAAATACTCTTTCTCTTCATATACTCATATATCCCACATTCATTGTAAAAATATCATCATTATTATATAATATAATAAAATATTATTTTATCAGAAAAAATAAAATATCAATTTTTAACAATTGTCACTTTAAAAAATTTTCTCCATCTTTATCCACATAAAATGAATATTTTCCTTATCATATAAATCAATAATTAATTATTCACAAATAATATTACATAATCACAATACCGAAAATCAGGCAGTTCCCAGGAAAGAGTAGGCTTTCCAATAAGAATTTCTCCTTACTGACGCGGAATTAGGTGACCAAACCTCTTCTTAGACAGAACTTTCTAGACATTGCCAATATTGTTATCTAATAATATTATTCAGATAATATGAATTATTGCTTCGATAATGGAAAATACCGTGTAGTGACAATTATTGAAACAACAGTAATATAAAATATCAACACGGCAATTATTGAATCGATAAAATAAAATCTTTGAGCGGTGACTCTTTGTAACAATTATTGAGTAGTGCCTTCTTACGTAAGAATCAATAATTGGTGCAATACCATGTCTTCTTGTGCAACAATGGCAGCGTATTAATGTGTTTTAACCACGAGGTATTCCAACGATTATTAACTTGATAACAAGCTATATTTGACATTATTTATAAACAACTTATACTTGTCGTTTTCTTCATCCAATCGCTTTCGTTATGGGGCCCACACAAGGCTGCACAATCGTATGCGAATATTCCCAAACAATGAGAATATTTCACGACCAAAGCGAATATTCTCAAACAACAATGAGTATTTTATAACCACTTGCTTATTTGAAATATTTAGCATTTTACCCATAACTAACCACATTAATCAAACCAACACTTACTATTTCAAAATAATAAATAGAGAATTAAATTTCATTTATTAATAATTTGGGGTCTTATAGTAGTGCTCGTAAATATACTCAATGAGTGGATGAAACAACCACATCTTATGATGACACGAGGTTGTATGTCATTAGACATCTTGTATGATAGTGTAAAAACACCCTTCCAGCGTTGGGTTAGCCTCACCTATTTGATTCACCGATATAACTATTAAATGATGTATAAAATCAACACACTTTTCTATCTTTGTTTAGGGAGAACCTCCGTAGCTAGAGATCACCGATTCTATTCCTATTATCCTGGCTATCTCCATTCCAATTACACTCTTATTACACGAAAAGAATTGTGAAGCAAAAGGGTGAAACAACATTACTATCTCGATAAAGAATATCATGACTAAAGATAATTAAATTATCAATAGCCTTCATCGATAATAAATCGGGAGATTTAGAACATATGGTAGATGATAAAACTATTCAACCATAGTTGCGGTGAACGCAAAGCGATCCATTAGAAAGAGTCGAATAGACCATAAATTCTATTATCTTCTCCATGTTAAAAGTCCACAAACAATGTTTTATCCTTGTAACATCAATCAACAATTCCTATACACAATCACATATATAACTCATAATCGTAATTGTAGTTCTAAATTCCTTTTCTCATCCAGACAAAGATAATTTTCATCACAAAAACATCAAAGATCATGGTTATACCAAATCACGATTCATGTTCATAATCATACTAATAAATTCATCTTTGCACTATTGAATTGAAGATATTCATTAACGGTTTATCTTTGCACTCTGAGCCAAAGATATTCAACAACAGTCATCTTTGCCTCTGGGCCGAAGATATTCATCAACAATTCATCTTTGCACTTGAACCCAAAATATTCAATAACGATTCATCTTTTTACACTACTGGGCCAAAGATATTAATATCTCGAAAAGAAATATATAATCATTTTAAAATCTATATAAACCATAATTATAACCATGTTGATCGATTCACCTTTGCACTTAAGCTAAAAATATTCAATTATAAATTGAATGGTCATGATCATACTAGTCACAATTCATCTTTGCCTTCTTGGCGAAAGAGAATCCATAGTCGTGATCATACCAATAATCTACCCATCTTTACACTTAAGTCGAAGAATTTTTCACCGGGGTTATAAAATGTTATATATGATAATAACAACAATATGATCAACAACTGCATTTAATTTCAAGAGTAAGATTCATAAATCAACGATAATTTGGTTAGAAAAAGAAACCAATTTTGTCATGAATAGTACTCATGAATAGTAAATCGTGAATAGTAACTCGTGAATAGTAACTCATGAATAGTACTCCGTATTTGTACATAGTACCGTATACATAAAAAATGTCATATACATGAATAATGTCGTATACGTGAATAGTGTCGTATACGTGAATAGTATCGTATACGTGAATAGTAACCCCGACACAAAAAGGTAGAACTTCCACAATAAAATCTATACCAATATTTCGGTATAATGATATTGAAAGAATAACATCATTACGAAAAAATATCCCCTGATCTCTTAAAATCCTTACTATCCCCTCACCTCGAAAAGAAGCGATACTTACATTTGGATATCAGATATGACGAATTACTATTCACGAGTTACTATTCATGAGTTACTATTCACGAGTTACTATTCATGAGTTACTATTCACGAGTTACTATTCATGGGTACTATTCACGATAAAAATGGGTTATTTTTTCGATCAAATTATCGTTGATTTATTATTGTTGCTCTTGAAATTAAATGCAGTTGTTGATCATATTATTTTTATTATCATATATAACATTTTTATAACCCTGATGTTGAAATTCTCTTTCACTTGAGTGTAAAGATGAATAGATTATTGGTATGATCATGACTAGAATTCTCTTTGGCGATGGTGAAAAGTTGAATTATGGTGACCATGATCATGACCGTTGAATTATAATTGAATATCTTTAACAAGTGCAAAGATAAATTGATCAACATGGTTATAATTATTGTATATAAATTACGAAATGATTATATATTTCGTTGAGATATGATATCTTTGGCGTAGTGCAAAGATAACTTATTGATGAATATCTTTGGCCCGTAGTGCAAAGATGATCCTGCGATGATGAATATCTTTGATGATAAAAGATCGATTAATTAGTATAATTATGAGCGGGGCGTGTTTTGGTATAACTATGATCTTTGATGTTTCGAGTAAACAAGTGATGAAAATTGTAAGACCCCAAATTATAAATAAATTAAATTTATTTTCCTCTATTTATTATTTTGAAATAGTAAGGGTTAATTTGATTAATGTGGATAGTTATGGGTAAAATCATAAATATTTTGAATAAGCAAGTGGTTATAAAATATTCATTATTAGCCGGGGAATATTTGTTTGGTGGTGGAATATTAAATGCTTGTCGAGGAATATTAAATGCAATGGTAGATCTTTTGTGGGCCCCATAATGAAAGCGATTGGATGAAAAAAGCGACAAATATAAGTTGTTTATAAATAACGGCGTAGTTGTTGTCGTTAATCTTATTGGAATACCGTTGGTTAAAACACTGTCTCAGCGTTGTTGAGCGATGGCACGGTATTGCACGATTATTGATTCTTACGTGAAGAAGCCTTACTCGATAATTATTCACGATAATTCTTGTTCGATATTTTATTTTATTGATTCAATAATTCTTTGCGTTGATATTTTATATTCTTTTTGTTTTGATAAATTGTCATTACGGTATTTTCCATTATCGAGACAATAATTCATATTATCTGAATAATATTATTGGATAACATTATTGGCAATGTCTAGAAAGTTACATCTAAGGAGAGGTTTGGTCACTTTAATTGCTTGGCTAGAAAAGGAGAGATCCTTATTGGAAGCCCCTCTTTCACAAGGAGCGGCACAGTTGCCGATCTGATGATTACATAATATTAATTGTGAATAATTAATTATTGATTTATATGATGAGAAAATATTGATTTTATTTGGATATAGATGGAGAAAATTTTTAATGTGACAATTGTTGAAAATTAATATTTTATCTTTTTACGATAAAATAATTCATTTAAATATATTATTTTAATAATATATTAACGGTGATATTTTATAATGAATGTGGGATATATGAGTATATGAGGAGGAAGAGTATTTTGTGGCATTAAATGTTTAACACATATTTTGTGTGTTGGTGGACCTGATTATTATTAGAAATTTGATTATAGCACAAAAATCGTCCAGTTTGTGGATTTGGTCAATTTACATTTGGAATTTGAAAAAACTTTCTTACGCAAAGTTGTAGAATTGAATTTCCTATAAAAACCACATGAGATTCGAATTTTTACGATAAAAGGGCTATTTATTATGAATTATTGAAGTTCCGAAGCTCCAAAATAATTAATTTTTGAAGTTTAAAATATTTTTAATATGAAAAACATTTTTGGTGATTTGAGTGTGGTTCTTGCATGTGTTTTAATAGCTGAATTCAGATTCTTGGTGCGTAGGAAGTTGTGGAAATAATAATAATATTATTATATTAAATTTTCTCTTTGGTGTTAAAGCATTTTCCTATAAATAGGGTCTTGGGTTAGAATTGAAAATCACACCCGAAATTGAAGTTTTCTCTCTATATTATCGTGAGTATTTTGTGAGTATTTTAAGTATTGCTATCTGGTGCGAGTTCAGTCATAGCCTTTATATCAGAGTGTTTCAACTAAAATCTTGTCTTTCGAGGTAAGGGATGTTATTTTCTTCTCAAATGATATTATTTCTTGATATCATTATCTTTGAAATATTAGTTGGAACTTTTATCAAATTTGGAACTTTTCATATCGGGATTACTATTCATGAGTTCTTATTCACGAGTTCTTATTCATGAGTTCTTATTCACGATTCTTATTCACGAGTACTATTCACGAAAGCGTGAAGATGTTTTTTGTGAAATTTCTATCTTTTGGTGTCGAGTTACTATTCACGTATCTGACCTTATTCACGAATCTGGCACTATTCACGAAAAATAAAATTTCTTCTTTTTATCAAAATATCTATTACGGATACTAGCTTTGATTGTATCCATGTTTTGATCATTCTTGAATTTTACTCTACTACGATTACTTATAAGTATTTTTGAACTTGGATTGTTTAAAATACGAATCCTTAATATTGTTCTTTTGTTTCCTTTGGATTCGTTTCCTTTAAAATATTTTTCATCATTCTCGGTCCTAAATGATGATATTACTAAATATCTTTGGCACGTAGTGCAAAGATGAATGATTTCTTGATGAATATCTTTGGCCGTAGTCTGCGAAGATGAGCAGTGTTGAGATGAACATGACCTCTTGATTAATATCTTTGGCGTAGTGCAAAGATGAGCAGTGTTTAGATGAACATGACCAATGATGAATATCTTTGGCACAGTAGTGCAAAGATGAATATTTGATTCGGATATATATTGATTGATGTTACGGGGATAAAATATCGACGATGAACTTTTAAATTCATATATAGAAGATAGTAGTTTGCATTCTCTACTTAACTCTTCTAATGAATTGTTGTTTCTCTGCTGCGATTGTTGATTTAAACCGGTTGTCTATTGTATTACTATTAGATTTTTCCTGTTGAAGACTAACGATAATTTGTTGTATATTATCTTAGTCATAATATTCTTTCTTTGGGCTAGTTGAGCTCACCACTTTTCCTTTTTGTTCCATTTTTCTTCTCGGGGAGGCGAGAATGTAGCTAGTACTTAGTCGGGAGTATGGAATGAAGGTTCTAGAGAGAGTTGTTTAGTTGTCCTCACCATTTTGTAAAATAATGTATCAATAATTGTGATGGGGATTTATTTGGGTGTGTATATTGTCTAGAAGACAATAATTGTATTTAAACTCACATATATATGTTGTGATTTTTGCACGACAAATGTATTAATAAAGTTGTAGTTATTTACATACCATGTATTTGGCGACTCGAGAATGGGTTGGATGGAATGGACCTATTTTGGGCGTCCACGGTTGGTATCGAGCTTAGGGATATGATCTCTGGCGGAAATCGGGGAATAAAACTAGGAGGGAGAGGCAGTAAATCCTTATTTAGTGTGTCTACCTAAGCTTATTTGTTAGTTGGTTAGTATATAGGGATATTATGTGATATATTGATTTCCTTAATTAACCCTTGTTTTATGACAATATTTGAGAATGTCGTTTGAGAATATTAACATGGAGTAAATGAGATCGTGGAGATGCACAGTCTTTACTGTGAGGAGAAACGCGTCTGTGGTGGCAATGTACCTCCCATGAACAACACCACTGGCGAGATGATGAGCGAGGATGTTTAGAAACTTTTGCGATTCATGCAAAATCGAATGAGGAGACTTGTGTTCAAAATACGGGAGGAAATGATAGCAATTCACGGGTGGTCACATGACAAGCGATTCGAAGTTGGGACCACGAGTGCAGGAAAGTCGGATCCGATTAAAGGCGGAGGCGTGGGTCAAACAAATTACCAAGATATTCGATGTCTTGGGATGCGGAGGAACGAAAGTTCCATTCGCTACTTTTATGTTAAATAACGAGGCGATTCTTGGTGGGAATGCGTGAAGCGTACCCATCCAATTTTCGGCATGGGAGGCGTTTGAAGCGATTCGATGACAAGTACTTCCATGAAAGTATTCGTCATATGAAGTAAGTGGAGTTTATTAGCTGGAAGCGAGAATAACATGGCGGTGTCCTAAATGCGGCGAAGTTCGGCGGAGTTATCGAGTTGCACCTCATTTGGTGGAGAATGAGAGCGGATGTTTACGAGAGGTTTGAAACGGATGTTTCTCATAAATTTTCTCTCTAGGTTTGAAACCCGTAGCACGTCGAGATATATCTCATTGAATTAGTAGTATGCACAGTATGCACAAGCCAATCATGTTTGATGATAAAGCATATACTTTGTAACAATCTTATTCATTTATTAATAAAAATATTAATTTATTAAAGGCTTTTAATTATCTACATGATCTTTGTTTTATAATATGTGATAAACCCATAGTTTTAAGCAATGCTTTTAGAATAATGATGATGATCATTCTAATGAGATCTAAATTCTTAGAAAGCTTAAAACTAAAATAGTTCCCAATCATTGGATTACTAAATTGGGGATTAGTGAATCCGGATAGATTGGTACATCGTTCTTTGCTTTCGTTGGATGAGGATGATTGATCTCATGATCATTTGTGTGGAACACTAAAAGCAAGTATGTAGGTGTTTATTAGAGAATAAGTTCATTTGAGCGTGGCTCATTAAGGAATACCTAATGGAGTTTTATTTGCTGTCGATAGGAATTCTGTAGTGATAGTAGTCTGAAGTGATCCTTGGACTTGAGATCATCATAGTATCTTGTGTATGATGAGTTATACTTTGACTTATTCCTTAAGACCCTTAGGGTATATCAAAGGGTATGCTTGGGTATAATAAGTTGTACATGGAGATAATGTATGATCGATAAAGAATCTACCACTTACAATAAAGAAGAAATGTCTATGTGATTCGATAAATGACAACCCAGTAGTCCTTGGCGAAAGCGAGAATGAAATTAGAAAGGAGTTTCTAATTTGCATTATTTGAGTTGTGCATTTAAGGATCGAAATACATATAATTAAATAAAATAAGACTTGTGATAATTCCATGTCTTATATTTAATTGGGACATTGTATGGTGGAAGGATTGAATTATGCGGTAACTATTTACTCAAAGGTTCTTTAATGATTAATGTTGAAATCTATATTATCTGGAAAGTGATTTGATCATTAGGGAGCTTATCACAATTGTAGAATAAATATTATTTATTTAAATAAATTAATTATTTAATTTATTTATTTAAATAAGATTAGAATTATTCTAATTGATTTATTCACAACCAGGTTTAATATGGAGAACCTAAAGGGTCACACCATAAAAGGAAGAATAATTATTTAAGAAGTTAATGGCATAATCGTAATAATATGTTATGTATATTTAATTTAATCTATGGTGATAGAATAAATTAAATAGCTTAATATTATTATTTAATATTTTAGAAATATTAAATATAAATTAATAAGAGAGTCTTATTAATATTATTACAATTATTATTATTATTTTAATTTCTAAAGAGTTTAGAAATTAATTTAATATAAATACTCTCATTTATTCCTAATAGGATTAGGAGGAAAAATTAGTTAAAGGAGTTTAATTAATTATCCTAATAAGATTAGGGAGCCCATTTAATTAAAAGTTTAATTAAATAATACCTTATTTTATTAAATAAGGGTTACATGATATCTTTATAAGAGGAGTCTTATATCGGATATCAAATATCTGTGATTTCGATTGTTGGAAGTCGCCTTTTTTTCTATCTGAGATAGAAAAAACTAGGGTTTGAGCCAATACACCTTCTTCTTGAATCATTATTATTCCTTGGTGGATCACCTCTAGAGGCCAAACACTTGGGTGGCTAACGTTGATCGAAGGAAGGAACCAAACCGGTGGATTCAGTTGAGCGAAAAGGATTGGAGGTGAACTTGTACGAGGAAGCTTCGGATCTTCAAGGGTATGATTTCATAATTTTTATCTTCTTTAATTAATTAATAATTATGCATAAAGGGTGATCCGGGTATATGGTTTGTAAAATTTTAAACTCTGATTTTACGTTTAGCACTTTTTGCAATTTGATTGCGTTCTTGAATATTTCAAACCTAACGATGGCATCGAGCCAAACCTTTATGTGAATTATTAATTATTTTAATTTGATATGTATATTGATATGTGTTTAGAACAATTTAATTGGGCATAATTTATTATGTATAAAATTTATAAAAAAAAAAAAAAAAAAAAAAAATCTATTTTTTTTTGAAAATGGGAAATTGGTGATTATTTTTTTTTTTTTAACTAATCGATTAACCCGATTACTTATAAAAGGGATTAAAGTTATATAAATATAACTTTAAATCATCTTACGTTATTGGGCCAATTCTATATAATAATGAGTTTATGTACGATTCCTTATATATATATATATATATTTAAAATAAAAATGAAAATTATATATTATATATATAAGGATAATAAACCAAAAATATATAAATTTATATATATAAATGATATAAAAATTTATTATATATATAATATATATATTATGTATATATATATATATATTATTAATTATTTTATAATTAAAATAAAAAGTATTTTAATTTTAAAATAAAAAAATTTTATTTTAATATTAAAATAAAAAGTTTATTTTAATTTTAAAATTAAATTTCATGCTAACTAATTAGAGTTGGAATTGGATTCCATGATAACTAATTGGAGTTGAAATTGGATTCCATATTTTCCTTAAATAAAGGAGTTTATTTAGATATGAAATAAGATTTCATATTATTCAAAATAAAGGAGTTTATTTGTGAATAGGAAAGAAAGAATCTAGTTTCCTTAAATAAAGGAGTTTATTTAGATATGAAATAAGATTTCATATTATTCAAAATAAAGAGTTTATTTGTGAATAGGAAAGAGAATCCTAATTTTCTTAAATAAAAGAGTTTATTTAAATATGAAATAAGATTTCATATTATTCAAAATAAAGGAGTTTATTTGTGAATAGGAAAAGAATATCCGTGTTTCCTTTAATAAAAGTTTTTTTACATGGAATTGGATTCCATAATTAATTAAAATAAAGGAGTTTATTTTGATTAAAGATTTTGATTAAAATAAAATAGTTTATTTTATTCAAAATTGGATAAATTAAAATAAAATAGTTTTATTTTGATTTAAATTTGGATTAAAATAAAGGAGTTTATTTTAATTCAAAATTAGATTTTATACTAACTAAATTTGCCCATTAAATGATATCAATATATATATTAAATGTTTATTATTCATAAGATGAATGTTATTTATTGATGCGTATGGTGATGTGTATGATAATAAATGGGATTGATTATGGACTATTGACCCGATATGATTGGATTTTATTTTAGTTGGATGCATGAATGTATGGGTTTTATTAAATGGGGTTACTGCGTACCTCGTCTTCTCTAATTTTTCTTAATGTAAATTCTATCTCCCTCCTATGTACTTCCCTTGGCTTAGCGATCAAGGTTTCTATTTATTTTAAATAGTTTTGTAATAGGAATAGTTAGAATTAATTTTGAAAAATTGGAGATCGAGGAAAAGAAGGCGCTTGAAGACCCGTTTGTAATGGAGCAGGGTTTAAATGTAATAGTTATATTTAAATATTATTTCTTGCACCTAGGGTTTGACCTTTTGGTTCACTTGGTGGCTCTAGTGAACAAACTAGAATAAAGTCCATAATCAATCCGGGTAGAATATAGTATTCTATATGTGCATGCTTATACTTATATATATTATATATTATGCAAACATGCTTCACATGTTTCATTAATATAATATATATTTTATATATATATATGTGCATGCACGCTAAACAAGATGAGACAAATTAATAACAAACCCCTCAATTTTTTTATATTAAGTCTAGCGTTCAAAGATATTTGGAATATCGAGCGTTAGCCTTCTAGCATGATAAAATTAATAGAGTATTAAATATTTAATATGAGTTTGTTGTGTCACCACAAGGCAAGTATTAAGTATTTAAGATGTTAATTTATCACATTTGATGCTTATAAAGAAAATTGAACAATATTGTTTTGTTGTGTCACCACAAGGATGATATTTTTCTTTTTGAATATATGGAGTGCTAGGTCGGACTTAACTTGGATAATTTTGATTCGGATGTGCCACCACTTGATCAAAATAATCTAAGAGGCAAAAAGAAAAGGAGTTGCATAGTTGATGTAATTGACAAAGTTGTCTACTATTTATTTATATATAGTTTGTTGTGTCACCACAAGGCTATATACATTTGAAATGGGATCCTTATTCTCACTAGCAAATCTTTAATTAGATTTTGCGAACTATATAAGTGAGGTAATATAGTTTGAAGAAAATAGTGGGAGATACCAATTTAAAACAAGACCTAATTTATTTTGGTAATTAATAAAAGAATGTATGTTAAAATGTTGTTAATTACAAATTCATTTCTGAAAATTTTACAATGTCTAAAATTACTATCAACTGCGAAGCATATTAGATGCTAAATTAACGGATAGAATTAAGCAGATTGGTTAAGGAATTTGAGAATAGTTCTCATGGTGAAAAACTATCTTATGTCATTATCGCCTATCCTGCAATGGTTGCGAACAATGCCTCTGAGGAGGAAGAGATTGCTACTTTTAGAAAGTGGCAAGATGATGCCTGATTAGCTCGATGCATCATGCTCGCATCCATGAGTAACTGAGCTTGACGTCGACGTGAAACTATGGATGCTCTACTATATTCACGCACATCAAGTAGTTGATGGTGAGGAAAGTGGGGCGATAGATATCGAGATATCTAAGGAGCTCTTCCGATCTAGAATGGCCATGGCACTATAATACGCAGACAAAAGTTCTTAACATAATCAATTTGATTGATCAATTAGGACAACGAGTTTTGTCATGGATGGAGAGTTGAGCCAAGATTTGATCTTGCACTCACTCCGGACTCCTTTCACAATTGTTGTGAATTTTTCATATAAACAAGCTAGATATCGACCTTGTTGATTTGCTTAACATATTGAAAAATGTTGAGAGTCACTTTCGACCAAGAAAGATCAAGTCTTCTTTGGTAGGGGCCAAAGGATCTTACGAAAAGAAGAGCGATTCAAAGAAGGTAAATAGAAAGGCGTAAACAAAGGATAATAAGAACAAAAGCGATATGGATAGCAAAGGAGTTTGCTTCCACTTTGCAATAAGCTTTGGACACTTTGGAAAGAAAGCTGCGAAGCATCTTGCGAGAGGCTAACGAAGAAGCTTAGTGAAGTTTGATTTATAAATCTGAAATTTGTTCATGATTTAAAATAAATTTTTCTTTAAGTCGAGGTTCTACTTGGGTATTGGATCTGACTTTGGTTATCATAAATATAGATTTATGAAGGGACCAAGCGAGTAGAAAGTTAAACAAAGATAAGTAATCTATGTGTGGAAAATGAAGCAAAGGTTGCTTGCATTAGCCATAGAAACTTATAGTTTAGCAATGCCTACGGGCAAATCTATTAAGTCGATAAGTTGTTATTGTATTCGAGTTCTTGTTAAAAATATTATTTCCATTTTATTGTTGAATGATGAAATCTTTGGTATTATAATTAAGAACAATTGTTGTTATTTTATAATAATAATGTTTTGTATAGAACTGGAATATTACTTAATAAATTTTGTATACTTGACTTACATGAAAATAATTTTGCATATTGAACAAACTAGTATAAGAAAATGAGATGATCATTCAAAGAGTTGAATGTATGTATTTGTTGAAATACAAGTGTGAATTATTTGAAAGGTTCAAAGAATTGAAGTGAAATAAATTGGCAAAGTATTAAGATTCTTTGATTAGATCAAAGAATAAATACTTGTGCAATAAGTTTCTAGATCATCTCAAATGGTTTTCTCATAATGGACACCTCGATACATAATAATTGATTGATGTATACGAAGGAAAAATCATACCTTGTTGGACGTGAGTGCGGTCCAAAATGATTTTCTGAAACATTCCGATATCCTTCTAGGATCATGTCCTAGAAATGGTACGCATATCTCTGAAAAGGTAACCTCAAAATCCATTTCAAAACTCCATAAAAGTTATGGACGGGGAGGATTCTAATCTTAAGTATGTTAAGATAAGGGTTGTCCAACTTATGTGAAAAGGTTTCAAAGGATAAGCTTGGGACAAGATTTGATAAATGTCGATTTGTGGGACATCCTAAAGTAAGTTTAGGGTATATGTTCTATAATCATACTTAGCAAAAGGTGTTTGTTCTGAAACACACATATCTAAGATAAATGTGTTTATTATTGAAGGGGCTAGTGGGAGGATAATAGATCTTGAAGATTTCAAGAACCACAAAATACTATAAGTCGAATAAGAGGAACACTGTAGATAGACCTATTATACCACAACCAAGAATCGTAAATACGGAATAGTACCAAAGATACCTAGGAGGTATGGATTCATCATAGATGATGATGATGAGGTACACATCATAAAAGATGATGATCCGATTACATCTGATGAGGTAAGTGTTGTAGACACTCGAGAGAAATGGATTGAAGCAAGTTTCTCAAATATGGAACATTCGTTTTGATGAGCAATCAAAAGAGTTTGATTTTATCAAAAATAAGAATGAACCTAGTGTGTACAAAAGGGTCGATGGGGAGCGTTATGACATTTCTAGTATTATATATTGATATACTTGGATGAGGAATTACATACCAATGCTACAATCGGTAAAAGATAAAGATGTCTAAAACAATCCTCCATGAATGATTTGGGAAGAGTATCATTATTGGGGATAAAATCTATATAGATAGATTTAAAAGGATGCTCAACTTAACCCAAAGAAAGTATATTCATTTGATGCTAAAGTCGTTTAGCATGGCAAACTCGAGATGTCTCATGTTGATGAGCTATGGAGTGTATCTCTCTTAATAGTCCCCACAGACTCACGAAAAGAGAGTCGCATGGTGACAATCATGTATGCAATGAAATGTCACGAGACACTAATGTTGATCGGTCATATTATGGAGAAGATCACTATGAGTTGATGAAAAACATCTTAAAGTTCTTAGCAGGCACTAAGGATGTGATCATATTCATGGTGGAGTCCGAATTAAAACTAGAGGGCTTAACAGACTCAAGTTTTTCGAGACGCACCAAGATGATAGAAAATCCACTTTAAGGTAAAGCGTTATCTTGAGCAGTGGTGCGATTGAATTGGAAAGGTTCCAAGCAACAAAGAGTTGCTGGTTTAGTGATAAAGACAAAGTATATAGCTATAAATGAAGGCTGCAAGTTGATTGTTTGGATTAAAAGTTCATTCTGAGAACTAGGAATAGTTCCTAAGTCTCATCTTGGATCTAAACATGTGTTGTGGCACTTTCATTTGATTATTAGAATCATTGAAAGATGGGAAATCACTATAGAGATAGTGGACTCTCATGAACAACATTACATATCCATTAACTAAAAGCTTATCCAATGGCCGGGATAATCGTCATTAGAAAGAAGAGTATGAGTTACCATGACGATTGGCTTTAGTGCAAGTGGGAGATTGAAAGTAGTATAATTAAAAAGCCAATCATGTTTGATGATAAAGCATATACTTTAATGACATTGTATGGTGGAAGGATTGAATTGTGCAGTAATTTATTTACTCGAAAGGTTCTTTAATGATTAATGTTGAAATCTATATTATCTGGAAAATAGATTTGATCGCTAGGAGAGCTTATCCCTATTGTAGAATAAATATTATTTATTTAAATAAATTAATTATTTAATTTATTTATTTAAATAAGATTAGAATTATTCTAATTGATTTATTCAATGGCCCATTTAATATGGAGAACCTAAAGGGTCACACCATAAAAGGAAGAATAATTATTTAAGAAGTTAATGGCATAATCGTAATAATATGTTATGTATATTTAATTTAATCTATGGTGATAGAATAAATTAAATAGCTTAATATTATTATTTAATATTTTAGAAATATTAAATATAAATTAATAAGAGGAGTCTTATTAATATTATTACAATTATTATTATTATTTTAATTTCTAAAGAGTTTAGAAATTAATTTAATATAAATACTCTCTCATATATTCTAATAGGATTAGGAGGAAAAATTAGTTAAAGGAGTTTAATTAATTATCCCTAATAAGATTAGGGAGCCCATTTAATTAAAAGAGTTTAATTAAATAATACCTTATTTTATTAAATAAGGTTACATGATATCTTTATAAGAGGAGTCTTATATCAGATATCAAAATATACGCAATTCTAATTGTTGGAGAGTACGCCCCCTTTTTCTATACAGATAGAAAAAACTAGGGTTAGAGCCAATACACCTTCTTCTTGAATCATTATTATTCCTTGGTGGATCACCTCTGAGGCCATACACTTGGGTGGCTTACATTGATCAAAGGAAGAACCAAACCGGTGGATTCAAGGAGATCGCGAAGTAGGAGGTGAACTTCGTACACGAGGAAGCTCATTTTTACAAGGGTATGATTTCATAATTTCTTATTCTTCGTTTAATTAATAATTGTGCATAAAGGGTGATCCAGGTATATGGTTTGTAAAATTTTTAAACTCTGATTTTTACACGTTTACGCACTTTTTACAATTTGATTGCATTCTTGAATATTTCAAACCTAAAAGTTTATACCTTACTAGATACCGGTTCTACCCATTCTTTTATCTCTCTTGCTTGCGCTCAACGTTTGAACTTGACTACGGAGAAATTAGACTTTGACCTATTTATGGAGAATCCGTTAGGAGAAACTTTCATTACATCAGTTGTTTAGAAATCTTGATTGATTCAAAGTTGGCACTATCACATTACACATTAACCTTATTTCTATAGAGATATTTACTTTTGATGTGATTTTAAGGTTAACTACTCATCATGCCAAAATTGATTACTTTACGTAAGGTTGTTAGTTTTCATATTCCTAAAGCAACTGTTATTCAATTCAAGCAATCAAACCATTGTAGTCAAACATTTTCATATCAAGCCATGAAGTCATTCGTTTATTACGGATGTCAAGTTTTCTTAGTCCATATTATGGATTTGAATAAAGACACGTCGATTTGAATAATATTCTGTTGTTATTGATTTTTCGACGTATTTCTGAAGAATTTCTTGGCTTACTCCCAAAGCGATATTAAATTTTGTACCGACTTTAAACCCAAGTACAAAACTCATTTCTAAAATCTCATATCGAATGGCTCTATTGAACTTGAGGAGTTAAAAATTCAACTATAAATTTGGTACACGAGCCTTTATCGGTGACTTCCTTTGTGGAATGCACCGAAGCCGCACTCTCGTAGGGACACCATATTCGTCGCGATAGTAAAGCGATAGGTATCATTGTAACGTCTTATCCAGGTTGGGATATGAGTCACGCGATTGAGAACAACCTAAAGTCGGTAATCGAAATCGTAGCTTTCTAGGCTTAGTTGGTTATTATCGGAGATTCGTTGAAGGATATTCTCGAATCGCTATTCCATTAACGCAACGGTGACTCGTAGAGATACAAAATTCGAATGGAGTAAGGAATGTGGGAAGAGCTTGAAGAACTCAAGAGGAGACTCATTTAAAGCACATATTACGACCATGCCATCCTGGAAAAGCGAGCGTGATAGGTGGCGTGTTGAGTAGAAGATCGTATACAAGTCTGAAAGTCTGATATTGTCAAAGACTCATTTCAGTATAATTTACAAATAATAGAGATGGAGATGAAAACTCTAGGTACCCACGTGATGATATCTGAGTATAATCGATTTTAATCGATAAAGTTAAAAGTTATTCAAGCTACACCTGGAATGATGAATTTGAAGAAGGAGGTGCGAAGTTGTTATTTCAAAAGCGAGAATCGGTGAGGTGAGGAAAGCTCAAACCTTCGATTTATTAATTCATTTGAAATTCTCGATCGAATAGAAATCGTGGCCTATAGACTTCGTTTTACTTAGTATGACGCGTGTTCATAACGTTTTTCACGTGTCGATGTTACGTAAATATGTGGATGACCCAACCACGTCATTGAGTTAGAACCCGGACGAGATAGCCAAAGACTTAACGTCTGAGGAGGTACTGTCAAGATCTTGGATAGGAAAGAACATGCCCTATGTATCGAGGTTATACCACAAGTTAAAGTTTTGTGGAGAAACCATGCTATTGAGAAAATGACTTGGGAGTTAGAAACGGAAATGAAAGCGAGGTATTCTCATCTTTTGAAACACAGTGCGTGCACGTCAATTTCGAGAACGAAATTTCATAAGGAGGGAGGTTGTAAGACCCCAAATTATTAATAAATGAAATTTATTTTCCTCTATTTATTATTTTGAAATAGTAAAGGTTGATTTGATTAATGTGGATAGTTATGGGTAAAATCGCAAATATTTCGAATAAGCAGTGGTTATAAAATATTCATTATTGTTGGGGGAATATTCGTTTGGTCGTGGAATATTAAATCTTTATCGGGAATATTAAATGCAATGTAGCGATCTTTTATGGGCCCCATAAGCGATTGGATGAAGAAAAGCGACAAATATAAGTTGTTTATAAATAGCAGGCGTAGTTATTCACGAATTATCTTGTTAGAATATCCGGTTAGGTTAAAACACACTAATACGCGTTGTTGAGCGATAGCACGGTATTGCACCAATTATTGATTCTTACGTGAAAGGCCTTACTCGATAATTGTTACTGATAAATCTTTCGTTCAATATTTTATTTATTGATTCAATAATTACTGCATTGATATTTTATATTCTTGTTGTTTCAATAAATTGTCATTACACGTATTTTCCATTATCGAACAATAATTCATATTATCTGAATAATATTATTGGATAACATTATTGGCAATGTCTAGAAAGTTCTATCTAAGGAGAGGTTTGGTCACCTAATCACTGGCGCCGAAAATAGAGATCCTTATTGGAAAACCCATATTTCTGAAAGCGGCATGGTTGCCCGATCTTGTGATTCTGTAATATTAATTGTGAATAATTAATTATTGATTTATATGATGAGAAAAATATTGATTTTATGTGGATATAGATGGAGAAAATTTTTAATGTGACAATTGTTGAAAATTAATATTTTATCTTTTTCGATAAAATAATTCATTTAAATATATTATTTTAATAATATATTAACGGTGATATTTTATAATGAATGTGGGATATATAAGTATATGAGGAGGAAGAGTATTTTGTGGCATTAAATGTTTAACACATATTTTGTGTGTTGGTGGACACAATTATTGAATAGAAATTTGATTATAGCACAGAAAATCGCTTGGTTTGTTGATTTCGATCAATTTACTGTTTGGAATTTGAAAAACTTTCTTACGCAAAGTTGTAGAAATTGAATTTCCTATAAAAACACGCAAGATTCAATTTTTCGATAAAAGGACTATTTATTATGAATTATTGAAGTTCCAAGCTCGAAAAATAATTAATTTTGAAGTTTAAAATATTTTAATATGAAAAGCGTTTTGGTGATTTGTGTGCGCCCCCAAATTAGGTATACATCACCCATCTTGGGTAGTCAAATACATAGTACGATGTTAAATACAACTTACTAATATAACTGCTATGTATTAATACGGCATAAATTGTGAGTTTGAATACAAATATTGTCTACTAGAGATCATACAAACTCAAAAGGAGTCCTTATTACAATTATCACACTATTTCACGAATAGTGAGGACTACTAATGCTATCCTCCGGACCATTACTCCGCTTCTCCCACTAGGTCCAATTTATATTCTCATTTCACAGAAGAGAACGGTGAAAGAAAGGGTGAGCTCAACTAGCTCGATGAAATATTATGACTAAGATAATGTAGAATAAATTATCATTAGCTTCTGATAGTGTTAAACGATAAAATATAATGAACATCAAGTTTAACTACAATGTGGAACCGATAATCCATTAAAAGAGTCAGTAGAAAATAAAATCTACTATCTTTTATGATTTAAAAGGTTTTCATCATTTGTTATAAATTTGAGACTCGACTTTAATAAATATTCCACATCATCGAATCACCCTCGCACACTTTCTACTCCGAGGATATTCTTTAGTATCACGACCACAATTATTCATGCACTACGGGCCAAGAATATTTGTGTATTCATTAATGGTCATGATCATGCCAACAATTGTCCATCAATGCACTACGGGCCATCGAGGATTTTTACCACATCATTTGTAACATTACGGTACCACGATTACAATGAATAGTCTCTGGTCGTAATCATACCAAGTCCATCTATGCACTCTGAATACAGATGACTTTCAAAAAAATATAAATATGAGGATGATGACAATGATATAAGAACTCAATAAAATAAGTTGAAGAATTAATTTATCCAGGAACCAATAACATCTAAACTGTCAACATGATACTGCTTTGTAGAGTAAAATTCAAGAATACTAAGAAGAATATTTCCATGAAAGGTTACTGGATGAAGCGCAAATATCAAGGATATTCCACTAATTTCATGGAGTATAGAAGTCAAAGTTTTAACTAACTAGGTATAATAAAGAATGGAATAACAAAAGAAATCACCATGCATGCGATAGATCCGCGCAGGCGAGTTATTCCAACGAATAATAAATAACGGAACGGTCCGTCCGTAAAACGCATGAATAAGATATTCAACGAGAATAATAAAGAATGGAACCGGTCCGCGTAAAACACACAGACGTGATGTTCCAATGAATAATAATAAAGCGGAACCAGGTCCGGTGTAAAAACACAATGAGCAGGATGTTCAATGCGGAGAATAATAATAAAAGACGGAACCGTGTCCGGTGTAAAACACATGACAGGATGTTCCAACGGAATAATAGAAGAATGTCACCAAGTATAGGGTAAGCAGTGATATCTGAGTTATTCCAACAGAATAATAAGCAATGGAATAACAACGATTCTCTTCATGAATAAGAAAGAATAACACCCCTTACTTTTGGTAGGAGATTGAATCTGCTGCGGTAGTGTAGTAACAAAATACTCTTCTTCTTTCTCTCGTATCTCTCTATTCTTTCTCTCTCTATAAGCTTGAATGAATTAAGTGAAGAATAATGAAGCACTAGGCCTCTATTTATAGAAGATTTCTAGCTTACTTTTGCCATGTGAAAAGCAAAGTGGCTTGTATTTGGTGATGTGAAAGAAAAGTGGTTTGGCGCTTTGTAATGTGAAGCACGACAAGTGGTTCGGCCTTTTGTAATGTGAAACGACAAGTGGTTTGACGTCTTGTAAAGGTAATTACTATTGACGAAGGTAATTACTATTCATAAAGGTAATTACTATTGACGAAGGTAATTACTATTCACAAAGGTAATTACTATTGACAAAGGTAATTACTATTGACGAAGAGACTCTTAGATGATGACATATGGGCCCCCATAAAATAATCAAACTTACCACAAGCGTCTCATACTGAGACTCTTTATATACATCAAGATTGAATAAATATTACCACAAATCATCTTATTTTTAATCAACACATATTTAATCTTTCAACAATTATTAATCATTTATAACTTGTCGTCTCAATTATTGATTTAATACTATAACATATTATACGGATGATCTTTGTGACAATAATTGAATCAATAATATAAGAGATATGATCGCGGCAATTCTTTGTAGCAATAATTGAGCATAGGTGGTGACTTCTCACGTAAAGCATCAATAATCAATATCGTGTCTTACTATACTGACCTCACGCCGTATTCTCGTACTTTTTACAACCTAGTAGTTCAACGGTTTTAACTGGTAACACCTCTGTCGTTATTTTATAGAAAGATAATTTTGTCGTTTTCTAACTACGACAATACTTCCGTTAATAGGGTCCACCAATGATTGAGCGAAATCGCATCGAATATTCCCAAACAAAAAGAATATTCCCAGACCAAGCGAATATTTTATAACAACTTGCTTACTTTGCAAAATTTATAAATATTACCCACAACTATAACATTATATCAAATTTATTCCATAATATTCAAAAATAATATTTATAGAAAATTCATCTTTATTTATAAAAGTTGGGGTCTTACAATTTGAGTGTGGTTCTTGCATGTATTTTAATATTTGAATTGATTCTTGGTCGTAGAAAGTTGTGGAAATAAGAATAATATTATTATATTAAATTTTTACTTTGGTTGTTCTAAGCATTTTCCTATAAATAGGGTGCTTAGGTTAGAATTGAAAATCACACCGAAGTTTTCTCTTTTCTCTCTATATTATCGGCGTATTCTTGTGAGTATTTTGAGTATACTTTGATTATTGCTATCTGGTGCAAGTTCAAGTCATAGCTTATGTCCTATTGTTTCAACTAGATCTCTTGTCTTTCGAGGTAAGGGATGTTATTTTCTTCTCAAATGATATTATTTCTTCAATATCATTATCTTTGAAATATTGGTTGGAATTTTTATCAAATTTGGAACTTTTTCATGTGGGGATTACTATTCATGAGTTACTATTCACGAGTTACTATTCATGAGTTACTATTCACGAAGTTTCTTATTCATTTAAGTCTTATTCACGAAGCGTGAAGATGTTTTTTGTGAAATTGCATAAAGCCTCTGAACATTTGATCATTAAATCATTTGGTCGGTGTTGTTGTTTGCATGAGGATTATCGCCTTCTGATGCATTATCACGATTATTGATATGTGGTGAATCAACGATCGATAAGCTGCGCTCCATTCTTTATTCTCTACATTCTCGGATGTCATTTTCGAGATCTTGCCACAAAACAAAAGGTTAATTGACATGTAACAAATTATCCTATCTTCCTTACGACCAACCAATAAAATAGCACATAAACTTAGGTAGGTCATACTAGCGAAGGTATTCCCGTCTCTCCCCTCCTAGTACTATTCTCACATCTTAGCGAGGGATCGTATCCACTAGCTCGATACTGTTGTGGCGCCCCCAAAATTAGGTATACATCACCCATCTTGGGTGCGACACTTACATAGTGCAAATTTAAATACAACTTATTAACATAAGCGCATGGGTATAATAATACGACATAAAGCGTGAGTTTAAATACAAATATAAATCTACTAGATATTATACAAACTCAAACAAAAAGTCCTCATTACGATTATTATCACACTATTTTACGAATAGTGAGGACTACTAATGCTTATCTTGGGACCATCACTCATTTCCACAGACTAAGTCCCGGCTATATTATCATTTCACAAGAGAAACGGTGAAAGAAAGGGTGAGCTCAACTAGCCCGAAGAAATATTATGACTAAGATAATGCGAATAAATTATCAATAGTCTTGATAATGTTAAGCGATAAAATACAATAAACAACCGGTTTAAGCTATGGTGGAATATCTGATCCATTAAAAGAGTCAAGTAGAAAATAAAGTCTACTATCTTTTTGGTTTTAAAGGTTTTCATCATCATTATTATAGTGAGACTCGGCTTTTAATAAATATTCCACATCATCGAATCACCCCGCTTACACTTTCTGGCCAAGGATATTCTTTAGTATCACGACCACAATTATTCATGCACTACGGGCCAAGAATATTTGTGTATTCATTAATGGTCATGATCATGCCAACAATCGTCCCATCAATGCACTACTGACATCGAGGATTTTTACCACATCATTTGTAACATTACGGTCGTGATGATTACAATCAATAGTCTCTGGTCATAATCATACCAAGTCCATCTATACCTTCTGGACCACAGATGACTTTAAAAAAATATAAACATGAGGATGATGACAATGATATAAGAATTCAATAAAACAAGTTCAAAATTATTTTATCCGAGAATTATTAACGTCCAAATTATCAATATGATCTTTGTTTTGTAGAGTAAAATTCAAGAATGATCGGAAGAATATTTTCATGAAAGATCTTTGGATGAAACGCAAATATCGAGGATATTCCACTAATTTCATGGAGTATAGAAGTCAAAGTTTTAACTTAACTCGGGTATAATAAAGAATGGAATAACAAAAGAAATCACCACGCATGCGATAGACCTTGCACAGACGAGTTATTCAACGAATAATAAATAACGGAACCGGTCGTGGTGAAATTCACCGCAAGCGGGATGTTCCAACGAATAATAAAGATGGAACCCGGATCCGGTGTAAAACACACAGATAGGATATTCCAACGAGAATAATAAAAGAAGCGGAACCGAATTCCTGTGTAAAACACACGACAGGATGTTCCAATGAATAATAAAGAAGCGGAACCGAGTCCAGTTATAAAACACACGAGACGGGATGTTCCAATGAGAATCATAGAAGAATGTCACCAAGTATAGGGTAAACAGCATATACAAAGTTATTCAAACAGAATAATAAGCAATGGAATAACAACGCCTTCTCTTCATGAATAAGAAGAATAACACCCTTACATTTGGTAGGAGATTGAATCTTTATGCAGCGGTGTAGTAACAAAATACTCTTCTTCTTTCTCTATTCTCTCTATACTTTCTCTCTCTATAAGCTTGAATGAATTAAGTGAAAATAATGAAGCCCTAGGCCTCTATTTATAGAAGATTTCTAGCTTAGCACTTTTCTTAGATGTGAAAAGCAAAGTGAACTTGATTGAATCGGGTTTGGCCTTTTGTAATGTGAAACGACAAGTGGTTCGGCCTTTTGTAATGTGAAACGACAAGTGGTTCGACGTCTGGTAAAGGTAATTACTATTAACGAAGGTAAATACTATTGTGAAGGTAAATACTATTCACAAGGGTAATTCTTATTGGCGAAGGTAATTACTATTGATGAAGGTAAATACTATTCACAAGGGTAATTACTATTGGCGAATGTAATTACTTATTAATGAAAAGGTAAATACTATTCACAAGGGTAATTACTATTGGCGAAGGTAATTACTATTGTGAAGGTAAATATACTATTGAAGAGACTCTTAGATGATGACATATGAGCCCCCATAAAATAATCAAACTTACCACAAATCATTTTTTCATCAACACATATTTAATCTTTCAACAATTATTAATCATTTATAACTTGTCGTCTCAATTATTGATTTAATACTATAACATATTATCTGAGATGATCTTGTGACAATAATTGAATCAATAATATAAGAGATATGATCACAACAATTCTTGTAGCAATAATTGAGCGTAATTTGGTGACTTCTCACGTAAGCATCGATAATAAATCCGGTGTCTACTTATGCGACCACAGCGTATTCTTGTACTTTACCACCATTAGTTCAGCGGTTTTAACGGTAACACCTCCGTATTATTTTTATAAAATATTTTTGTCGTTTTCTCAATCAAACAATAATTACATTATGGGGTCCACCAATGATTGAGCCGTTATGCGAATATTCCTAACAAAAGAATATTCCACGACCAAACGAATATTTTATAACAACTTGCATACTTTTGCAAAATTTATAAATATTACCCTGGCTATAACATTATATCAAATTTATTCCATAATATTCAAAAATAATATTTATAGAAAAATTCATCTTTATTTATAAAAGTTGGGGTCTTCTGACCTCCCTTCTTATGAAATTTCTCCCTCGAAATTAGAATTACGTGCACGGTATGTCGAAGAGGTAAGGATACCTTGATTTCATTTGATTCTAACTCCCAAGTCATTTCCTCAACATCATGGTTCCTCCACAAAACTTTAACTTGAGGTATAACCTTGGGCGTAGAATATGTTCCTTCTTATCCAAAATTTGAGCAGGGAACCTCTTACATACGTCAAATCTTCCGCTATTTAAATCCGGTTCTAACTCGATAATATGGTTCGGGTCTTTCACATATTTACGTAACATAGATATGTAAAAACGTTATGAACACGAGACATATTTGGCGGTAAAAGCGAGTCTATAGGCCTGAGTTCCTACTTAGATCGAGGATTAAAATGGGCCGATGAATCGAGGGTTAAGTTTTCCTCTCTTTCCAAATCTTGTAACTCCTTTCCATGGAGCAACTCTTATGAACACATGATCTCCTATATCCAGATTCCACGTCCTTTCGATGAAGATCGGTATAACTCTTTTGTCGATTTTGTGAGGTTTTTATCGTTTGTCGGATCGTTTGAATCTTTTAAAGTCAGTCATCGTACCAACTCTGGTCCCAACAACGTTGCTTCACCCACCTCATCCCGATATCTTGGAGAACGACACTTTCTTCCATACAACGCTTGAATGGAGCCATGCCAATACTTGGCGATAAGCTGTTGTTGTAGGAAAACTCCACCAATGGTAAGAACTTGTCTCAACTCCTTGAAATCAAGAACACGAGTCTTAATAGATCTTGAGAGTTTGAATAGTCCTCTCCATTGTCCGTCCAGTCTGTCCAGGAGGATGATATGCCGAAACTAAATCGTGAAATCTGTGCCCATAGCTTTTTGCAAACTAACCCAAAATCGTGAAGTGAATCTTGGGTCTCGATCGTAAACTATGGATCTGAAGATACCATGCGATCTTCTGATCATACAAGATGTCTAACGACATCTGACCTCGAATTAAATCGGCAAAAGGCAGGGTTGTGTTAATCCACTTCTTGAGTATATTTACAAAGCACTACTATATAATCTTGGTGTTTGTTTGGAGTATAATACCCAATTAGAGGCGGTGGAGATAATGATATATCTTAAAGAACTCTGATTGGGAAGAATATGATAGTAATCTTCTCGTTTTTTTTCTTTATCATTATCTCCATTATCTCTAACGAGGATAATTACTCCAAACAAAACACCATGGTTATAATAGACAACTGAAATTGATTAATCCCCTCGTTTTATGATGACACGAGGTCACAATGTCGTTAGACATCTTGTATGATAATTCAAACACCTTCCAAGTTAAATTCACCTCACCCTCAACATCTATAGACCATAGTTACATTCCTTGATATTCTGTCTCAGCTTGTCCCGGCTACACTTTTATTACACGAAAGGAATTGTGAAGCAAAAGGGTGAAACACAACTAGCTCGATAAAGAATATCGCGACTAAAGATAAATAAATTATCAATAGCCTTCAACGATGTAATAAATAAAGATTTAGAACATATGGTAGATGATAAAACTTTTCAACCATAGTTGCGGCGGAATCAACAATTCATTAGAAGAGTCAGTAGAACATAATGTCTACTTTCTCTCCAAATTAAAAGTCCATCGTTAATATTTCGTTCTGTAATACTCATCAACGGTTCTTCGTTGTACCAAAGACAAAGAGAACTTTCATCACTGTCTTCACCGAACCACTAAAGATTTTAATTAAGTTCACAATTCATATTTATAATCATGTAAATCAACAGTTTCTCCCTTGCGGAAAGGATTAATAGAATGTTTACTCAATATCCTTACCCCAAAGGTGAAGATATTCAAATATAATAACAATGATCATACCAATCGGTTTCTATCTTTTTGCCTTCGGGCAAAGATATTCAACTATAAAACCAATGGTCATGATCATACCAATCAATTGTCTGTCGATTGCCTGCTGCGGCTAAAGACATTCAACTGATAACTAATGGTCATGATCACCGCCAATCACATCATTGAATTATCCATGCACTACTGACGGCCGAGGATATTCGTTATTATCACTAGTGGTCATGATCATGTCATACACTTGTCCATCTTCGCATTTCTGGTCAAAGCTATCGAACAACAAATCATCTTTTGCACTTTACGGGCCAAAGATATTCAACAACATATCATCTTTTACTCTACGAACCAAAGACATACAACCCTAAAACCCATAACCAATAGTATAATAAAGAATGGAATAATAAAATAATTTCACCATGTATGCATGCGATTACTTGCATGGCAGAGTTATTCCAACATAATAATAAAGAATGGAATAATAAAATAATAGAACCAGTCGGCGTAAAAGCCTTGATGAGATAGAATATTAAGCCGAGATAGTAAAGAATGAAATAATAAGTAATGGAATAACAACGAGACTTCACCGGTGTCACGGTAATCCATTATACAGAGTTATTCAACAGAGAATAATAAAGAATGGAATAACAACAGACTTCACCGGTATACGGTAATCCGCATATCTGAGTTATTCAACAGATATAATAAAGAATGGAATAACAACGACTTCACCAGTATCATACTAATCCACGTATACGAGTTATTCAACGAATAATAAATAATGGAACCGAAATCGGTGAAATTCACATCGAAGCAGGATATTAGATAGAATAATAAAAGATTTCACCAAGTATGCGGTAGCTTAGCATAAGCAGGTTATTCAACATAATAATAAAGAATGAAATAACGAAGAAGATCACAAAGTATTGGGTAAACCGCATATACAGGTCATTCCACCAAGTATAGGGTAAATAAGCAGCATCTGATTATTCCAACGAATAATAAATAATGAAATAACGAAGTTCTCTTCATGAATACGAAAAAGAATAATATCCTTTACCGTAAAATAATACTTGATATAAGAGAGTAGTGAAGTAGCAGAAAACTTTTCTTCTATCTCTCTATAGTCTCTCTATAGTTTCTCTCTCTAGAGTTCAATTGAATTAATTCGTAAGAAATAATGAAAGAATGAGCTTCTATTTATAGAAGAATGGAATAAATAAATAACCAACCCATGAAATCAGTTCGATTGATTTACTTTAATCGGACGGTCCATATTTAAAAGCAAAATCTTTTAAATAAAATATAATATATTCTATTTTATATAAAAAGATTTTACTATCTGAAACACTATCACGAGCACTATGCAAACATTATAATAATAAAATATAATATATTCTATTTATAGAATAACTTTAATAAAGTATTCATTTTTTATATAAAAAGATTTTACTATACGAAAATATTATACAATAGAATATAATATATTATTTATAGAATAACTTTATAAAAGTATTACATTTTATATAAAAAGTTTTTACATTATAATTTCAACCAACGGTGCGAAAAATTAGTACATCTCTTCATGGAATAATATTGTACCCAAAAATGATTTGGACCAGAAAAGAAATATATTTTATTCTTGAATAGTATGAATAGTATCCAAAATGAATAGTAACTCGTGAATAGTAACTCATGAATAGTAACTCGTGAATAGTAACTCGTGAATAGTAACTCATAAATAGTAACTTTAAATGAATAGTAACTCGTGAATAGTAACTCGTGAATAGTACTCAAACAAAAAAGTGTCCCAAAATACTGCAAAGTGAATATCTTTAGAGTGAATAAGAACTTTGGTATTTTTAATGACAACTTGTCTACTTAAAAAATTCACATATCACCCTTAAATTTAACCTTTTATCAATTTAACCATTTACTAAAATAGAAAAATTGAATACTTTTATTTCATAAAATTAGGGTCTCACAATCTCCCCATCCTTATGAAATTTACGCCCTCGAATTTACGTGCGTACTGATATTCGAAGAGATGAGAATACCTTGCTTTCTTTTCGATTGTACCTTCCTTGGTTATTTCCTCTATCATGATTTTCCATTTCATCTCCTATATTTCAAATATCATTTCTAGAATATAGTTTCAAAATAAGGGTTAATTGACATACCACATAATACCCCTATATTTTGTGACCAATTAAATAACAAATAAACTTGGGTAGGTCAATACTGCGAAGAATTCCCCTCTCTCCCTCCTAGTTCTTGTCTCTCATCTCGGCCGGGATCATATCCCTAAGCTCGATACCAACCTGTGCGCCCCCAAAATAGGTATCTGACACCCGACCCATTCAGTCGCCAAATACACGTCTGAAAACAACTACAACTTTATTAATACAATTATCGACAAGATCTGACATGACTTAAGCTGTGAGTTTAAATACAAATATATACTAAGCTGACTCATGTCCCAACCTTGGATAAGCACGTCACAATGACACCTTACATAAAGTTACAATGAAAAACTGTTTTAGAAATTAGAATCTTTGGGAAGTGCTTTCAAGAAACCTTCGTGTTACATAGGAGGCCATGAATGATAGATATCATATGTAAGACCCACTTTTATAAATAAAGATGAATTTTCTATAAATATTATTTTGAATATTATGGAATAAATTTGATATAATGTTATAGTTGTGGGTAATATTTATAAATTTTACAGTAAGTGCAAGTTGTTATAAAATATTCGTTTGGTCGGGGAATATTCTTTTGTTAGGAATATTAAATACAATGGCTCAATCATTGGTGGACCCTAGCAAAATTATTATCCGGATTGAAAAAACGACAAAAATATTTTATAAAAATAACGGAGGAGGTGTTCTGGGTTAAAACTGTTGAACTCACTAGGTGGTAAAAAGAAATGCGATGTCTGGCGTGGTTGCATAAGTAGCACACGTATTTATTATTGATGCTTACGTGAGAAGTCACTTTCGGTATGCTCGATTATTACTACGATAATTGCTACATCATATCTCTTATATTATTGATTCAATTATTGTCACACATTATCATCTGTATAATATGTTATAGTATTAAATCAATAATTGAGGCGACAAGTTATAAATGATTAATAATTGTTGAAAGATTAAATATGTGTTGATGAAAAAAATGATTTGTGGTAAGTTTGATTATTTTATGGGGGGCTCGTATGTAAATCATCTAAGAGTCTCTTCGTCGATAGTATTTACCTTCGTCGATATAGTAATTACCTTCGTCGATAGTAATTACCCTTGTGAATAGTATTTACCTTCGTCGATCGTAATTACATTCGTCGATAGTAATTACCCTTGTGAATAATGTTACCTTACGTCGATAGTAATTACCTTCGTCGATAGTAATTACCCTTGTGAATAGTATTTACCTTCGTCGATAGTATTTACCTTCGTTAATAGTAATTACCTTTACCGAGACGTCGAACCACTTGTCGTTTCACATTCTGATGATCGAACCACTTGTCGTTTCACATTACTGAGGCGTCGAACCAGTTAGTCGTAGCCACTTGCCTTTTCACAAGCGGTCTTAAGCTAGAAATCTTCTATAAATAGAGGCCTGAGGCTTCATTATTTTCACGAATTCATTCGAAGCTATAGAGAGAAAGTATAGAGAAATAAGAGAGAAAGAAGAAGAGTATTTTATTCTACTGCTAACGCGATATTCAATCTCCTACCAAATGTAAAGGGTGTTATTCTTTCTTATTCATGAAGAGAATTGTTGTTATTCCATTGCTTATTATTACATTGGAATAACTTTTGTATCTGTGATTTACCCTATACTTGGTGACATTCTTCTATGATTACATTGGAACATCACATGCGTGTGTTTTACAGGACTTTGGTTCCGCGTCTTTATTATTACATTTGGAACATCCCATGCGTGTGTTTTACAGGACTGGTTCCGTCTTTATTATTACATTGGAACATCCTGTCGCATGTGTTTTACAGGACTGGTTCCGTCTTTATTATTACATTGGAATATCTATACGTGTGTTTTACAGGATGCAGTTCCATCTTTATTATTACATTGGAACATCACCGCTGTGCGGTGTGAATTTCACACGACCGGTTCCGTTATTTATTATTACATTGGAATAACTGCATGCGATGATCTATCGCATACATGGTGATTTCTTTTGTTATTCCATTCTTTATTATACCCAATTAGTTAAAACTTTGACTTATACTCCATGAAATTAGTGGAATATCCTTGATATTTGCGTTTCATCTAGTATCTTTTCATGAAAATATTCTTGATCATTCTTGAATTTTACTCTACAAAACGATTATCATATTGATAATTTGGGCGTTAATAATTCTGGATAAAATAATTCTTGAACTTGTTTTATTGAATTCTTATATCATTGTCATCATCCTCATGTTTATATTTTTTTAAAAGTCATACATGGCTGTAGTGCATAGATGGACTTGGTATGATTATGACTTGAGAGACTATTCGGTGTAATCACTGGCCAGTAATGTTACAAATGATGTGGTAAAAATCCTCGATGGTAGTAGTGCATTGATGGGCAATTGTTGGCATGATCATGACCATTAATGAATACACAAATATTCTTGGCCCGTAGTGCGTGAATAATTGTGGTCGTAATCTTAAAGAATATCCTTGGCGTAGTGGGGGTGATTCGATGATGTGGAATATTTATTAAAGTTTGAGTCTGCTATAACTTGATGATGAAAACCTTTTAAAACCAAAAAGATAGTAGACTTTATTTTCTACTTGACTCTTTTAATGGATTGCATATTCACCTGCAGATTAAACCGGTTTGTCTATTGTATTTTATCGGTTTAACATTATTGAAGACTATTGATAATTTATTACGCATTATCTTAGTCATAATATTTCTTCTTGGGCTAGTTGAGCTCACCCTTTCTTTCACTTTTTCTTTAGGAAATGATAATATAGTTGGGACGAGTGGAAATGAGTGATGGACACGAAGATAGCATTAGTAGTCCTCACTATTACGTAAAATAGTGTGATAATAAGCGTAATGAGGACTTTTTGTTTGAGTTTGTATAATATCTAGTAGGCGATATTTGTATTTAAACTCACGATTTTATGTCGTATTGTACCCTACAGGTTATGTTAATAAGTTGTATTTAAATTACATGCCATGTAAGTGTCGACCAAGATGGGTGATGTATACCTAATTTTGGGGCGTCACATCATATACCCACGAATTATCCTTGGTTGACCCAATAGACCCCAAAGAAAAAGCGAGAAGATTACTATCATATTCTTCCCAATTGTGAGTCTTCTCTTGACATATCATTATCTCCACTGTCTCTAATTGGGTATTATACTCCAAACAAACACCAAGATTATATAGGTAGTGCTTGTAAATATACTTTCGGCCAGTGGATTAGCACAACATCTTATGATGACACGAGGTTGTATGTCGTTAGACATCTTGTATGATAGTGGCAAAACACCCTTCCAAGTTAAATTCACCTCACCCTCAACATCTATAGACCACAGATTCTATTCCTTGATATTCCCGCTTGTCCAGCCTACACTTTTATTACCTAAAAGGAATTGTGAAGCAAAAGGGTGAAACCACAACTAGCTCGATAAAGAATATCATGACTAAAGATAAATAAATTATCAATAGCCTTCAACAGTAATAAATCAGAGATTTAGAACATATGGTAGATGATAAAACTTTTCAACCATAGTTGCAGCGGAATCAACAATTCATTAGAAGAGTCAAGTAGAACATAATGTCTACTTTCTCCTCCAAATTAAAAGTCCATCGTTAATATTTCGTTCCTGTAATACTCATCAACAGTTCTTCGTTGTACCAAAGACAAAGAGAACTTTCATCACCTGTCTTCACCTGAACCACTAAAGATTTTAATTAAGTTCACAATTCATATTTATAATCATGTAAATCAACAGATTTCTCCTTGCGAGAAAGGATTAATAGAATGTTTACTCAATATCCTTTTAAAGGTGAAGATATTCAAATATAATAACAATGATCATACCAATCGATTTTTCTATCTTTTGCCTTTACGGGCGAAAGATATTCAACTATAAAACCAATGGTCATGATCATACCAATCAATTGTCTGTCGATGAACTGCGGCCAAAGACATTCATTTGTTAACTAATGGTCATGATCACGCCAATCACATCATTGAATTATCCATGCACTTTCGACCAGGATATTCGTTATTATCACTAGTGGTCATGATCATATCATACAACATCCCATCTTACGCTACTGAATTGAAGCTATCAAACAACAAATCATCTTTACTCTACTTGTGCCAAAGATATTCAACAACATATCATCTTTTGCACTACTGAATGAAAGATATACAATTTGTAAAACCCATAACCAATAGTATAATAAAGAATGGAATAATAAAAGAATTTCACCGTGTATGCGATTGCCGCATAGGCAGAGTTATTCCAACATAATAATAAAGAATGGAATAATAAAATAATAGAACCAGGTCCCGTAAAAGCTTAAAGTGCAGATAGAATATTAAAGAATAGTAAAGAATGAAATAATAAATAATGGAATAACAACAGACTTCACGGTATCACGGTAATCAGCGTATATCTGAGTTATTCAACGAAATAATAAAGAATGGAATAACAACAGACTTCACCGGTATACGGTAATCCGCGTTCACGAGTTATTCAACGAATAATAAAGAATGGAATAACAACAGAGACTTACGGTATCTGGTAATCCACATCTGATTATTCAACGAAATAATAAAGAATGGAATAACAACAGACTTCACCAGGTATACGGTAATCCACGTATACAGGTTATTCCAACAGTATAATAAAGAATGGAATAACAACAGACTTCACCAGGTATCGATGATCCATTAGTATACAAGTTATTCCAACAGAATAATAAATAATGGAACCAGTCGAATTGAAATTCAATAAAAGAATATTAGATAGAATAATAAAAGAAATTTCACCAAGTATGCGGTACTTAGCATAAGCAGTTATTCAACATAATAATAAAGAATGAAATAACGAAGAAGATCACAAAGTATTGGGTAAACCGCATATCTCTGGTCATTCCACCAAGTATAGGAGTAAGCAGCATCTGATTATTCCAATGAATAATAAATAATGAAATAACGAAGTTCTCTTCATGAATACGAAAGAATAATATCCACTACCGTAAAATAATACTTGATATAAGAGTAGTGAAGTGGCGAGAAAAACTTTTCTTCTATCTCTCTATAGTCTCTCTCTATAGTTTCTCTCTCTAGAGTTCGGTGAATTAAGTAAGAAATAATGAAAGAATGAGCTTATTTATAGAAGAATGGAATGAATAGTAACCAACCCATGAGCGGTCCAGATTGATTTACTTTAATCGGACGATTACATATTTAAAGCAAAATCTTTTAAATAAAATATAATATATTCTATTTATAGAATAACTTTAATAAAGTATTACATTTTATATAAAAAGATTTTACTATAAAACTCTATTCACAATAGAATATAATATATTCTATTTATAGAATAACTTTATAAAAGTATTTTGTTTTATATAAAAAGTTTTTCATTTATAATTTCAACCAATGATCTCTGAAAATTAGTACATCTCTTCATGGAATAATATTGTACCCAAAAATGATTTGGATAGAAAAGAATATATTTTTGTTACGGTGAATAGTATCCAATGAATAGTAACTCGTGAATAGTAACTCATAAATAGTAACTCATAAATAGTAACTCATGAATAGTAACTTCGTGGATAGTAACTCATGAATAGTAACTTTCGTGAATAGTACTCAAAACACAAAAAAGTGTCCCAAATATCCAGGAATGAATAATACTAGAGTGAATAATAATCGAGACATTTTATAATGACTTGTCTACTTAAAAAAATTCACATATCACCCTTAACTTTAACCTTTTATCAATTTAACCATTTACTAAAATAGAAAATTGAATACTTTTATTTCATAAAATTTGGGGTCTCTCACTTGTGGCCTCCCATGTCTGAAGGTTTCTTGAGCACTTTCAAAGGTTTTAATTTCTAAAAGCAGGTTTTGGTATTTGTACCTTTATGTAAGGTGCCATTGTGATGTGCAATCGAAGGTTGGGATGAGAGTCACAGTTATATATATTTATATCAAAACTCACAGTATATGTGTTGTTGTATTTTGCACTACAATTGTTGTAATAAAGTTGTAGTTGTTTTTTGTACCATGTATTTGGCGACTCATAATGGGTTGGATGGAATGGACCTGTTTTGGGGTTGTCACATTTGTTATCGAGCTATAAGTAAAGAGCCACAGAGCCTCTCATTTGGTGACTTCTGTTGATGGGGATGCTGCAAAGCAGGACTCTCCGTGGGGGCCTTGGATTCTACGGTGTGGCTGATAGTACCAATGTGAGGTGTTGTCCATTTGATGGGACATTTGTCACATTTAATTATCGAGCTTAGGGATATGATCTGGCGGAGATCGGGGAATAGAACTAGGAGGGAGAGATGAGTAAATCCTTCGTTAGTGTGTCCTACCTAAGCTTAATTGTTGGTGGATTATAATATCGAGGATATTATGTGATATGTTAATTTGTTCAATTAACCCTTGTTTTGAAGCTGTATTCTAGAATAATATCTGAAATAAAGGAGATGAGCAATGGAGAAATCATGATGGCGGGGAAGATGGAATCGAAATGAAAGCAAGGTATTCTCAACTCTTTGAAATACCGAGTGCGTAAATTTGGAGACGAAATTTCATAAGGAGGGAGATTATAAGACCGAATTTTATGAAATAAAAGTATTCAATTTTTCTATTTAGTAAATGGTTAAATTGATAACAAGTTAAAGTTAAGGGTAATATATGAAATTTTTCAAAATAAGCAAGTGGCTATAAAATACTTATTGTTGTCGGGGAATATTCGTTTGGTGGTGGAATATTCTTTTCTATCTCGGGGAATATTAAATGCACTACTAGTGAGATCATTTAGTGGCCCCATAATAGAATAATTGTTGGATGAAGTAAATGACAAATTTAAGTTTTTATAAATAACGCAGTGTAGTTATTCTGAATTAACACAGTTGGAATACACGGTGGTTAAAATACGATGTCGGCGTAGTTGCGTAAGTAGTACTCAGCGGTATTACAGCGATTTTTTTTAATTATTGATTCTTACGTGAGAAGGCACTACTCGATAATTGTTACGATAATTCTTGTTCAATATTTTATTTTATTGATTCAATAATTCTTTGCGTTGATATTTTATATTATTGTTGCTCAATAATTATCAACGCCTGATATTTTCCATTATCGGATCAATAATTCATATTATTTGAATAATATTATGAGATAGCATTATTGGCAATGTCTAGAAAGTTACATCGATGAGAGTTTGGTCACCTAATTGAGCGCGATGAAGGAGAAATTCTTATTGGAAAGCCCCTCTTTCTGGAAGCTGCTGGTTGTCATAAGCGTGATTACTGTAATATTATTTGTGAATAATTAATTATTGATTCATATGATAAGGAAATATTTATTTGATGTGGATATAAATGATGGATTTATTTATGTGGTTATAAATGAAGGAATTAATGTTTAGGTATTTTATCAGTATTTTGTCGGATTGAAGGTATTAAAAGATCAAATCAGTGTTCTTACAGCTTTATTGTGTGAGTTATAATTTTTAATCTGACCGTTGGATCGTTGTAATTTTTGGATATGTTATACATATATAAGTTGAGTATATGTCCACAAATTTTGAACCGTTAAAAATGAACGAATGATTTGTTATGAATTTTAAGAGGTGACTAATTCGGAAATTAGGTTTATAAATGATTTTGGTGGAAAATTTTAGAAATGGGTGGGCCCCAAACCCACTTTTGGTTGTTGGGGAAGATGGCTGATTTTTGGTGGGTGGAATAGTAGCAAGTAAAAAGCCATCGGTGCTTGTCAAATCTGCTTGACGTCTTAACATTTTCTATAAATGAGGGGCTAAGTTAGAATTGAAAATCACACGAAATTCATAAGTTTTCTCTCTTTTTCTCTCTAGATTATCGAGTGTATTTTGTGAGTGTTTAGATACTTGGTGAGTTGCTATTCATCAGTGTAAGTTTTCTTCAGCGTCATATCCGATATCCAGTTAGAAGTATTGCTCTTTTGAGGTAAAGGATAGTAAGGGATATTGTCATTATTATAGTAAGTGATAGTAAGGGATATTGTCATTATTATAGTAAGGGATAGTAAGGGATATTGTCATTATTATAGTAAGGGATAGTAAGGGATATTAAGGGATGTTATATTCTTCATAATGATGTTATTCTTTCAATATCATTATACTGACATATTGGTATGGATCTTATTGTGGAATTTTTACCTTTTTGAGTCGAGGTTACTATTCACGTTATCTGCACTTATTCATGTATATTGCACTATTTACGTATATGACATTATTTACGATATCTGATTTTTATGTCTGAATCTGAATACTTATTCACGAGTACTATTCACGACAAAAATTGGTGTCTTTTTTATTAATTATTTTTGATTTATGATCTTGAAATTAAATTTATTGATTTTTATTTTTATTATCATATATAACATTTTATAACCACGATGTTGAAATTCTCTTTCACTTGAGTGTAAAGATGGATAGATTATTGGTATGATCATGACTAGGGTTCTCTTTGGCGATGGTGAAAAGTTGAATTGTATTTGGTATGATCGCTGACCATTGAATTTATAATTGAATATCTTTAGCTTAAGTGCGAAAGGTGAATTGATCGACATGATTATAATTATTGTTTATATAAATTCGAAATAATTATATATTTCGTTGAGATATGAATATCTTTGGCCCATAGTGCAAAGATGACTTATTGATGAATATCTTTGGCCCGTAGTGCAAAGATGGTGCATTGATGAATATCATTGGTAGGTAGTGCAAAATGGATTAATTAGTATGATTATGAGCGAGGCGTGGTTTGGTATAACCATGATCTTTGATGTTTCGAGGTAAAAGCAGGTGATGAAAATTATCTTAGATCACAGGTGCGAAGAGGAATTTAGAATCACAATTATGATTATGAGTTATTCATATGATTGTGGAAAGGGCTGTTGATTGATGTTACGAGGATAAAACATTGTTGGTGGACTTTTAACATGGAGAAGATAATAGACATTATGGTCTATTTGACTTTTCTAATGGATTGCTTTCGTTCATTTGCAACTATGGTTGAAAATTTTATCATCGACCATATGTTCTAAATCTACGATTTATTCTTGATGAAGGCTATTGATAATTTAATTATCTTTAGTCATGATATTCTTCTTTCGGGCTAGTTGTGCTCACCCTTTTTGCTTCACAATTCCTTTTCGGGTAATAAGAGTGTAGTTGGGTCGGCGAGGTAATGAGGGAAATAGAGCGGTGGTCTCTAAGGTGGAGGTTCTCCTAGCGGTATAGAAAAGGTGTTGTATACATCATTTAGTAGTTATATTTGGTGAATCAAATAGGGTAAAAAAGCGAACCCAACGTTGGAAGGGTGTTTTGCCACTATCATACAAGATGTCTAATGACATACAACCTCGTGTAATCATAAGACAAGGTTGTGCACATCCACTTCTTGAGTATATTCTGAGCACTTATATAATCTTGGTGTTTGTTTGAAGTATAATTCACGATTAGAGACAGTGGAGATAATGATATGTCAAGAGAAGACTCACCATTGGAAAGAATATGATAGTAATCTTCTTGTTTTTCTTTGGGGTTTATTAGGTCAATCAAGGATATTTCTGTGGACATATGATATCTATAATAACCTAGACGCATGGCCTCCCATGTATGAAGGTTTCCTTGAGCACTTTCCAAAGGTTTTAATTTCTAAAACAGTTTTTGACTGTACCTTTATGTAAGGTGCCATTGTGACGTGCTATCCAAGGTTGGGATGAGAGTCACAGTTGGTATATATTTATATCAAAACTCACAGTATATGTGTTTTTGTATTTTGCACGATAATTGTTGTAATAAAATTGTAGTTATTTTCTGTACCATGTATTTGGCGACTTGGAATGGGTTGGATGGAATGGACCTGTTTTGGGGTTGTCACATAGTTCATATTTCATAATTTTGTTTAAGTATTGATTTGATTTTTTTTATAAGACATTGGTGTTATTATTAGTTTGTTTATTTTTAAGACGTTGGTATTAGTATCGTTCTTTATTATTGTGCATGGATTCTTGCATTATTAATAGGTAAATGGGTTTAATATCATGTGGTCGTTTAAGAATTTCAAGTAAGTATTAATTGTTTAGTTTGTTATATTATCCAAGTATTAAATAAAAATTTGGTTCCCTCACTATTTTAATCCAATAAATAATACTCTCTTTTTCCAATATAAAGACAATATAAACAATTAATATTATATTTAATGTTGTATAATCATTTCTTTAATACGTGTGCGCAACTCTAAAATGACTTATATTAAAGTTGGATTAAATATGAATTATTACCCTAAACTATAGGGCATATTCCACTTCGGTGATCCACCTTTCAATTTTGTCAATTAGGTTATTAAACTATCAATTTTTTTCAATTACACAAATTGAACACGCCACGTCGACAATTCTTGGCGTCGATGGCTGCTCTGATAGGCCATACATAAGCTTATGTGTAAATAAAAAAATATATTTTAATATCTATTTATATATTTAGTTTATATTAAGGGTAAATTAATCAATCACTTTTATATCAAACATTAAAACTAAATAAAAACAACATATAAATCGAAATCATTTTCCTTTTTTTACGAACTTTCTACTGCGTTTTCTCCTTTATCGCCTTCTTCTTTCTCATCTTCAATACGTTTCCTTCTCTCTCTAAAATCACGACGATCAAACCAATAAAAAGCGCACCAAAGATCAAAACGCCGATAAATTATCTGAGCTTAGATCGGTAGAGAAGGCGTGGCGGTGAGTAGG